>JAYMFT010207431.1:0-11565 GCA_038088735.1 Panulirus argus | reverse complement strand
ATCCTTCTTCGACTATCTAAACTCCTGCCATGAGACTGTGACATCCTCTCACCCGCAAGCTGAGATCCTCTACCTCAAGGATTTCAACGTTCACCATAGGGAATGGTTGAATTCCTCCCATACTGACAGTGGAGGGATCGAAGCCCTCACATTCTCCATTCTCAATGATTTAGAACAAATTATCTCACATCCTACCCATATACCTGACCGGTATAACCATTCTCCTAAAATTCTGGATTTGTTTTTCACTTCTACTCATTTCGCTGTAATCACACAATCTTGTCCCCACTTGGTTCATCTGATCATACTCTCATAAATGTATCTATTCTACCGGCACCTCCCCCTCCAGCAGCCCTTTCTAAGCATAAATACTGGCACTTGAACAAAGCTGACTGGATTAACTTACATAACTTCTTTTTTGACTTTCCCTGGGTAAATTACTGTCTCTTATGTGGTGATGCTTCTGTGTCTATCAAATGCATAACAGAGGTTATTGTTGCAGGAATGGAAGCATTTACCCTTTTTTCCTTCAAGACTACTTCTTCATTTAATCTATGGTTCAACTATTCCTGTTCTGAGGCCATTCAGGCAAGGGATCAGGAGTATCAGGCATGGAAAACTTTTCATACCTCTGGCTCCCATTTAGCTTTTATCAATGCCTGTAATCGCTGCAAGCGAGTTATTCATGAGGCGAAGCATTCCTTTATTCAAAGGAAATGTGATAACCTGTCCTCGTCATCCAAGGATAGGTCTTTCTGGTCTTTACCTAAGGGCATCTCTAATAACTTCTGTGGCTCTACCTTTCCCTCACTTTTCTGTCCTGACAGTACTATAGCCATCTCTCCCACTCATAAAGTAACTCTCATTGGTTCCCGTTTCTCCTCTAACTCGACCTTACATGACTAACGTTCCCTCATCCCCTGATGCTCCTCTTACTAATCCTATGACTCTTCCTGTAATCTCTTTTCGGACTGTCCGAAAAGCTCTTCTTTCTCTGGACTCAAGCAAGGCTTAAGGTCCTGATGGCATCCATCCCCGTGTGCTGAAAGAGCGTGCCTCTAAACTTGCATCTACGCTTGCTCGTCTTTCCCGTTTCTATTTAAAAACCAAAACTTTTCTTTCTCCATGGAAACATGCTTTGATACAGCCAATTCCTAAGAAGGGAGACCATTCTGACCCCTCTAACTATTGTCCTGTTGCTCTGACATCTACCATTTCCAAAGTCTTTGAATCCCTCCTCAATGTCCATATCCTTAAACACCTCGAAAATCACAGTCTTCTCTCTGATCACCAGTATGGCTTCTATAAGGCAAGATCCACTGGTGATATTCTTTCCTATTTTACTAATGTCTACTCATCACCCCTGAAAGATTTTGGGGAGTCATATGTAGTTGCCCTTGACATATCTAAGGCTTTTGACAAGGTGTGGCATCAGTGTCTCATCTCTAAACTCTCCTCTTTTGGCTACCCTCCCTCACTTTGCTCCTTGATATCTAGCTTCCTCTCTGGCGATCTATCTCTGTGGTTGTTGATGGCTCAGCCTCCCCCCTTTTCTCCATCAACAGCGGTGTCCCTCAAGAGTCTGTTCCGTCCCCAACATTTTTTCTTCTTTTCTTCAACGAGTTTCCCTTTTCCACAAGTAATCCAATGCACTCATATGCTGATGACTCAACACTGCATTTAACCACATTCTGCTCCATCTTCTCTCACTCAATCTGCATCTTGCCTTGACACAGCTTCAGCAATAAACTTAGACTTGGACAGGATATATCAGTGGGGTACACAAAATCTAGTTAAGTTTAATGTCTCCTAGACCCAACTTCTACCTATCTCTCTATCGAAAACTCCTCACAACTCTCATATCTCCTTTGATGGTTCTGTAGTTCCACTTCTTGACTCAATGAACATACTTGGTATTACTGTAACATCCAATCTTTCTTGGAAACCCCAATTTATGGGAATAGCTAAGTCTGCCTTTAAGAAACTGGGTGTCCTGTTTAGATGTCGTAACTTTTTCTCTTCTGAACAGTTGCTCTGTTTATATAAGGGCTTGATTTGTCCTTGTATAGAGTACTGCTCTCACCTTTGGGGTGGTTCTAGCTCTATTTCCTTACTTGAGAGAGTTTGAGTTGAAAGCGATGCAACTTATAAAATGTCCCAGGCTAACTTCCAAACTTGACCCCCTTGCCCTAAGCTGCAATGTTGGTTCACTTTCCCTCTTCTATATGTATTACTTTGGCTTTTACTCCTGAGAGTTGGCTGCTTGTGTGCCCCCACCACTAGTTAGACCACGTAATACTCGGCAAGCTGCTGCATCACATGATTATTGTGTGGCCATGGGGCAACTCAAGGGAGTGCCGTTTGATAACTGCTTCTTTCCCTACACGTCGAAGCTTTGGAACTCTCTTCCTTCTCATGTCTTTCCGAATAACTATAACCTGACTCATTTCAAGAGACAGGTCTTTCACTTTCTCAAAAATTTATAAATACTTTCCCTGTCTTTTTTTCCCCCATTCTCAAATCTCTCTATATTTCAATTAGGGCCCGGTCTTGATGTGGACTTTTGTCCGTGACTGGAGCCTTCAACATAAGGGGAAAAAAAAAAAAATTACGGGATCCCACTTTCTAACCTTTCCTTACTGTTTCATAACATCTTAATAATTTCAACACTTTTTGAATTAGCTCTTTCATCATTTAGTTTGTTTCATTCATTCACCAATTAATACTAAAACAGCCTTTCTCTTTTAACTCATTTTTTGCCTATTTTTGTAAGGTCTCTAGTGGTACTACTTATATTAACTTTAAAACACATGATCCCCAGAATATGACCTAAACTATGTATTTGTAATGAAATATGTTAAAAGTTTTATGGTAACATATAGTGTCTTCTCAAAAGTAAAGAAAAATATCTATGAACTCATTAAAGCATATAAAAGTTAAAATACAGGACACGCTAAAGCTGATACGAAATGAAGACTGAACACACGATAACATCCTGCATATCATAAATCCATAACCACTAACAAATCCACCTCAAAAACCTATGCTAACCTTCTAGTGGAGGCACATAAAATGGGAGGGTCAAAGAGTGGGGAACCAAACTGGGCAAGGGTAATATGAGTGTCACATATAATAACATGTTTGTGAGAATATTTAAACAATCTTTTACTGTAATAAGTGTTATGTTATTCTATTGTTGTTGGTAAAATATCAGATAAACTCCTTTTTTTTACAAGTATAAATGACCATCTAGTATGCTAATGAAGGGAAAATTCTCATACCACTCCACCAGAATAGGACAAAGTATATACTGATAACCCTATTACCTTTAATTACTTTTAGTATTACACAAAAACATTATTATCACATACATATATGATCAGTCTATAACACAAAGTGTCATAAGAATCCAGTGTGGCTATCCATACCTCAGCATTTAGCAGGAGTTCCCACCGAGGACCAAAAAAGTACTGGAGGCCTCTAGTAGCACCTGGCAATGTCACTGCTCGCCAGAGGAATGCACCAATAAGCACATATGGGAGTGTTGCTGTCACATACACCACCTACAGAAAATGATGTAGAATAATGAAGTTAATTAAAAAGATAGATATTTTCTGTAGCCAATTTACCATATATACTCGTATATATTTCAAATTTTTAAGACCAGATCTTTAGTTTTGTTAAATCCATGCATGATGGGAAGGGCTAGGAGCAATCTTTAGCTTTAGATTTGAAACACTGTTGGTAGTGTAAGCTGGTTCTAGTGGCATCCTGACGGTAATCAAATTTATAGCAGTGTCTCTAACCTCAAATACTGTAGTTTATCTGATGTAGGCAATGTGAAGTAGAAAATACCTGTAAATGTGAGGAATGGGAAAAGAATAAACAAGAAAGTTGCTGTTGGGCTATTTTTGGTAGGGCGGAGAGAGAGAGTACCAGCTGTTTGGTGTGTTTTGGTGGGAGAGTCATGCATATACAGGTACACCACCAATTATCCAGTACCCTTGGTTGCAAAACCTTGCTGGTTTAACAGTTTTGCCAGACCAGCCATGTTCACTTAATAATGATTCATCAACACACCTCCAACCCACTAATTACACACCTCCCATGTCTCTAAAGCACCATGGACTGCTAGAAACTTAAATTAAACAAATAATAAATGTAAATTAAATAACTATATGAAATACAGGTACCTGTACATTAGTGTATATGATACAATAAATTAATACCTGTACTGTGCAAGGTATTGTACCTGTGCAGGTACATGTATCAGTGAAACAGGATTATTAATTAAACAAGATTATTAAACAAAAATGAATAGTAAATTTATTAACTACTGTACTTACAAAGAATGCTGTAGCACTACTGCTCCCAAAGAGGCAAATTTTAGAATTTTACTGGAACTGTAAAGCTAATCACAAAGGTCTGGAAATTGAGGGCTGTCAGGATTACTGTTTCGTAGTTGATTATTTCAACAGTTCAACTTTCTCTTGGATCGATATGGACTGGTGTTTACATTTGACACCATCACTGACACTCGCATCTCTCTTAGAAGCCATAGCTAGGGTTAAATTTAAGCAAAATAAGCTAAGAATCTCAAAATCGAGGTATCACTACCAACAAGTGTAGTATAAACAATCCAAGTGAGTGTGTGCTACACACAATGCCATCTGTGGCTGCCCAGTAAACTAGTCTGGTGCCCATGGGAATTTCAAGTTCTGTTTTGTAAATTTGTCCGGACTAAAAGAGGTGCTGGACCATCAGTTCCAGAAAGTTGGTGGTGAACCTGTACCTGTACTGGTATTTGTTTGGTGTCTTACGTATTTTCAAAAATGAAAACTTGTAAATTAAAAGTACCATACCACTGTGTTATATACAAACGTGTCATATTTCTGGAAAATAAGAAGCAAGACAATTAGACTATATATAATTTCAAGGAACGGTAATAGTAATGGCTGCTGAGGAAGGGCCAATGCAAAGGCAAAGCCTCCACGACCAGGGCTCTGCCATATCAGCTAGACGGTACATGTTTTTCGAATCATTTTCAGTTAAAAAACTGTTACATCAGAAGTATATTTTACCTTAACTGTGCCTGAATGAATATATTCTCAGAATAAATAGTAGTTTTGCTGGAATGTGATGTATTTCAATGTAAAATAGGGTAAAATACATGAAGAAAACAAAAGAGTTTACCTAACCTTCTGATGTTCAAGAGATGTTACTCATTTTTTTTAATAGTTTTCGGTTGAAATGCTGTTATATTACAAGGATAATCTATTCATACCGTGTTTGATATAATACATTCACAGAAATGTAATATTTTTGCTGAAATGAGGTATGTATTACACTGGAAAGCGGGATAAAATAATGACGAAAGCAATCGCTTTCTTTTGTTGTTCAAAAGATATTACCGTAATTGCTTTTCGAATGATTTTCAGTTAAAAAGAACTGTTCTATTACAATGATATTCTATCCCAATTGACTTGAATAAATACTTGAATGAAAATATACAGTATTTTTGCTGAAACTACCAATGCTTCTGTGTAAGGTGCAGTAATGATAAATGGTAAACAATTTGCTTATGAAGCTCAGTGTTTCAGGCACAGCGAACCTCAGTTTATAGGACGAAGAGTGTCTTTTAGTGAGGATTTTCTGAAATGAGTTTTATATGCCATAAAATATGGTGCTTTATAATCCTAATCCGTTGCTCCATTACCCTCAAAAACCTGGGTCGACCTATACACATGGCATATCATAATTTAATTTCTTAGCCAAAAATCAAAGGTCAACATATACATGAGGTAGAGCTATAGACGAATATATATGGTATATAGAAATGCTTAAAAATATATTTGTGCTAATGAAGATACATGCTTATATTTCTTGATTCTGCCTGAAGAGAAAAATATAGTCATTCTTAGTGATAAGGATATTACACCCACTATGCTTCCCATTGGAAAATAACTATAACCCTCTGAGCACAAGCAACTCTGCAGTCAAGTATTGCTTTGTTATTTATGACAAAATCCTTAACTTCATCAAGCTTTTTAGGCTTTCAAACAAATTCAGATATACTTTAAAAAGCATGACAAACACAATTTTACACTGAAAAGATGAAAAATTGTCTAATATGGAGTATTTTCTGGGAATGTTAGATATTTCTTATTACTCATGTCTTTGTGTACTTCCTAGAGATTAGCATATGGCACTTTAATGTAACCATGAAAAAGATGTGTACGACAAAGTGTGCAAGTTAGCTGAAGCGTACAGGATTGCAGTTTGAATTTCTCAAGAAAGGAGGTGATGGTGTTGTTGATTGGTTAGTTAGGATTTTCAATATATGTGTAGTACATGATGAGGTGTCTGAGGACTGACAAAATGCCTATACAGTGCCACTGTATTAAGGCAAAGGGAACAAAAGTGAATGTTCCAGTTGTAGATATATAAGTATGGTGAGTGTATTTGGTAAATTGTATGGGGAGGAACAATATGGTTTCAGGTGTGGCAGATGATGTGTGGATCAGGTGTTTGCTTTACTTTGCTCTCATGCTAGCCGAGATGACACAGGCAACTAAATGCCCTAATCCAAGCCATCTCCTTAACACTGTTTGATCTGTTTGTGGTTGTTTAATTTGTATGTGGATGGGGTGGTTAGGCAGGTAAATGCAAGAGTCTTGGAAAGACGGGTGAATATGCAGTCTGTTGAGGATGAGAGGGTGTGGGAAGCGAGTCGGTTGTTGTTTGCCCATGACACATCACACTGGTTGACAGTTTGAGTGAGAAACTGTGGAAGTTGGTGACTGAGTTTCAAAAAGTATGTAAAAGGAGAAAGTTGAGAGTAAATGTGAATAAAAGCAAGGTTATTAGGTTCAGCAAGGTTGAGGAGCAAGTTAGTTGGGATGGAGAAAATTGGAGGAAGTGAAGTGCTTTAGATATCTACAAGTGGACCTGGCAGTGAGTGCAACTATGGAAGCAGAAGTGAGTCATAGGGTGGGGGAGGGGGTGAAGGTTCTGGATGCGATAAAGAATGTTTGGGACGAGAGAATTTTATCTTAAGAGGGAAAAAATGGGTATGTATCAAGGAATAGTAGTATTAGAAATGAAATGTTTGAGGACAATATTTAGTGTGAGGTGGTTTGATAGAGTAAGCAGTGAAAGGGTAAGAGAGATGTGCGAAAATAAGAAGAGTATGCTTGAGACAGCAGATGGGGTTGTGTTAAAATGGTTTGGATATGAGGAGAGAATGAGTGAGGAAAGGTTGACAAAGAGGATATATGTGTTAGAAGTGGAGTAAACAAGGAGAACCAGGAGACCAAATTGGAGATGGAAGGATGTAGTGAAAAAGATTTTGAGCGATTGGGGTCAGAACTTGCAGGGAGGTGAAAGGCATGCATGGAATAGAGTGAATTGGAATGATGTGGTAAACTGGGGTCAATGTACTGTCAATGGACTGAACCAGAGCATGTCAAACGTCCAGAGTAAACCATAGAAAGGTATGTGGGGCCTGGATGTGGATAGGGAGCTGAGGTTTTGGTGCATTACACATGACAGCTATTTTTTTTTTTTTTTTTAAGGCTCCAGTCATGGACAAAAGTCCACATCAGGGCTGGATCTTAATTAAAATATAGAGAGAATTATGAAACAGAAAAAGAGAAGACAAGGGAAAGTATTTATGAATCTTTGAGAAAGTGAAAGACCTGTCTTTTGAAATGTGCCAGGTTATAGTTATTAGGAAAAACATGAGAAGGTGGAGAGTTCAAAGCTTCAACGTGTAGGGAAAGAGGCAGGTATCAAAATTGACCCACTCTTGAGTTGCCGATGGCTACACAATAATCATGTGACACAGCATCTTGCCAAGCTAGTGGTGGGGGCATATAAGCAGCCACCTCTCAGGAGCAAAAACCAAAGTAATACCTATGGAAGAGGAAATGTGGATCAACACTGCGGCGTAGGGCAAGTGGGACATGTTTGGAAGTTAGCCTGGGACAGTTTATAAGTCGGATCACTTTCGACTCAACTTTGTCAAGTAAGCATACAGAGATAGAACCACCCCAGATGTGAGAGTAGTACTCCATACATGGGCAAATCAATCCTTTGTAAAAACAGAGCAACTGCTCAGAATAGAAGAAGTTTTGACATTTAAACAGGACACCCAGTTTCTTAGTGGCAGACTTAGCTACTCCCATTACGTGGGGTTTACAAAAAAGAGTGGATGTTACAGTAATACCAAGAGGTGGAATCACAGAAACATCAAAGGACAGACAAGAGCTGTGAGGAGTTTTTGATAGAGAAATGGGTAGAAATTGGGTTTTGGAGGCATTAATCTTGACAAGATTTTGTGTACCCCACTGAGATATCCTGTCCAAGTTAGAGTTTATTGAGGAAGCTGTGTTAAGACGAGATGCAGATCAAGTGAGAGAAGAGGGAGCAAAATTAAAGGATGTAGATGAATGCAATGTTGAGTCATCAGCATATCACCTTATTAGTGTATTGGACATGGGTGAGACGAAATCATTTAAAAAAGGAGAAAGTGTTGAAGACAGGACAGAACTTTTGATGGAGAAAAGGGGGAAGCTGATCCATCAACAACTACACAGATAGATCTGTCAGAGAGGAGGCTAGATATGAAGGAGCAAAGTGAGGGAGGGAAGCTAAAAGAGGGAAGCTTAGAGATGAGATCCTGATGCTACACCCTGTCAAAAGCCTTAGATATGTCAAGGGCAACTACATACGACTCCTCAAAATCTTTCAGTGATGATGACCAGACATTAGTAAGATAGGAAAGAATATCACCTGGGAATCTTGCAATACAGAAGCCATACTGGTGATCAGACAGACATTAGTAAGATAGGAAAGAATATCACCTGGGAATCTAGCAATACAGAAGCCATACTGGTGATCAGACAGAAAGCTTTGATTTTCCAGGTGTTTGAAGGATATGGGAGTTGAGGAGGGATTCAAAGACTTTCGAAATGGTAGATGTCAAAGTAATAGGATGATAGTTAGAAGGGTCAGAACAGTCATCCTTCTTATGGATGGGATGTATCAAAGAATGTTTCCAAGGAGCAGGAAAAGTTTTGTTTTTTAAATAGAGTGGAACAGATGAGCAAGCATAGGTGCAAGTTCAGAGGCACACTCTTTCAGTACATGGGAATGGATGCCATCAGGACCATAGGCTTGCTTGTGGACAGTCTGAAAAGAGATTCAAGGAAAAGGCATAGGATTATTAAGAAGAGCATCAAGGGGTGAAGGAATGTTAGTCACCCAAGGTGGAATTAGAGGAGAAAAAGGAACCACAGAGAGTTGCTTTGTCAACTGGAGAGACAGATATAGTACCGTCAGGATGGCAAAAAGAGGGAAAGGTTGAGCGACAGAAGTTGTTAGAGATGCCCTTTGCTACAGTCCAGAAAGACCTATCAGCAGATGATGAGGAGATATTATTGCACTTCCTTTAAATAAAGGAACGCTTTGCCTCATGGATAACTTGCTTGCAGTGATTACGGGCAGTGATAAAAGCTAAATGGGAGCCAGAGGAAGGAGAGTTTTTCCAAGCCTGATATGCCTGATCTTTGTCTGAATGGCCTCAGGAGAGGAATGGTTGAACCAAGGATTGGATGAAGTAGTCTTGGTGGAAGGGGGAATAAATGCTTTTATTCCTGCAAGAACAACCACTGTTATGTATTTGGTGGAGACAGAAGCATCACCACATAAGAGACAGTAATTTACCCAAGGAAAGTCAGAAAAAAGTTACGTAAGTTATTCCAGTTAGCTTTGTTCAGGTGCCAGTATTTATGCTTAAGGGGCTGCTGGAGGGGGAGGTGCTATTAGAATAGATACATTTATGAGAGCGTGATCAGGTGAACCAAATAGGGGAAAGATTGTGTATTTAGAGCAAGATGGAATAGAAGTGAAAAACAAATCCAGAATATTAGAAGTGGTCACAGTGGTCAGGTATATGAGTAGGGTGGGAGATAATTAGCTCTAAGTCACTGAGAATGGAGAACATGAGGGCTTCGATCCCTTCACTATCTGTATGGGAAGAATTCAACCATTCCCTATGGTGAATTTTGAAATCCCCAAAGGTAGAGGATCTCGGCTTGCAGGTGAGAGGATGTTACAGTCAGTCTCATGGCAAGAGTTTAGATAGTCGAAAAAGGACATAAAATTTGTATAATTAAAAGAGCAATAGATGAAACAGAGGAAAAGAGTGGTAGTAGGAAGACAAACTTTGAGACACATAGCATCAAAGTTTGGAAACTCAAGGTCCTTGAAGCATGCAACAGGTGTGTTTATGTTGGAATAAGCACAAACAACACCTTTAAATCAGAATCATGAGTGGAGATTTTAGTTATATATGAAAAAGAGACTAGTGAGAACATCATTAAACAACAGTGTCTCAGAGAGAAATAAGATATTAGGAGAGGTACTAAAAAGATGGTGTTCAACTGAGGAGAGGTTACTAGAGAGATCATGAATGTTGGTATTGTAACTTGAAAAGAGGAAGGTCTCACAGAGTGGGAAAGGTTGTGAGAGGGGCAGATACTACTATTGCCAGAGCCCTCCCTCTTACTGGCAGCAGAGTCGAGCTGAAACCTGGAGATTCTTAGCACCCCATGATGCTGGAGACTAGGAGCCATAGATTTGATGGACACTGTCACGATGATGCTTATAAATGTTTGAGCGGACAGGAATTAGCAAGAGTGCTTATGTGAAAAAAGTAATATTAATGAGCAAGGTTTGATTAGGTGTGAAGTGCTTGTAAGAAGATGGTAGGATGAGCCCAGCAGTCCTGTTTTGATGAGACAGAAAGTAAGGCCAGCAATCCTGACATGGAGAGTGTAATTTGGTTCTGGGCACCACTTTAACACCCCTCAGTCAGGACGGTAGTAGCACCCTGGGTGGCTGTTGTCAACAACCTACTACCTAATAGGTGTATATCTCTCTTTTTAAACCAGGCATTCCCAATCACCAGTTTTCTTTCAGTGCACAATTCCACAAGCTCTTTACCATTTCCATTCATAACACTGAATACCCCATGCACCCTAATTATTCCCTCAACTGCCACATTACTTACCTTTACTAATACCTGGTCTCCTAAATCAAAACTACTGATATAATCACTCAGCTGTTCCCAAAACTCTAGCCTCTCTTCTCTCTTCTCATGGCTAAGTGCATAAGCACCAATAATCACCCATCTCTCGCCATCCACTTTCAGTTTTACCATCAATCTAGAATTTACTGCCTTACACTCTAATCACACACTACCTCAACTCCTGTTTCAGGAGTAGTGCTACTCCTTCTTTAGCTCTTATGCTCTCACCAACACCAGACTTTACTCCTAAGAAATTTCCAAACCAAACCAAACCAAAAAAATATATATATTTTTTTCATTCTTGACTGCCATTTCCAATGATAAAGAGGAAGCACCTGGAACAGAGAAAGGCCATATCTACAACAATGGGTGCTCCCCCCTACCACTTGAGCCTTTTTTTTTTTTTTTTTTTTTTATGTTGAAGGCTCCAGTCATGGACAAAAGTCCACATCAAGGCCGGGCCCTAATTGAAA
>JAYMFT010207420.1:0-11566 GCA_038088735.1 Panulirus argus | reverse complement strand
CTTCACAAAGGCATCGTCAGGAATCTACAAAAAAAAAAAAAAATCCGTCACAAAACTTGGATATGATATGTGAAACGCAAAAAAAAAATATAATTTTTTTTTTTTTTTATCTCTGTTAATCATCTTTTTTTCCGTAATGGGTAACGGGATGTGAATTGCACGTGAAGATAGAAACAGGATATTCCCTGCTCATCTGAGGTTCACGCAAGAAGCATTAGGCAAGGATGGTCTCAGACACGGTGCTTGGTCGAACTGTCATTATCAGTGGACTTACAGGAAGTCAGTGCACTTCAACACGGCTCGAAATTCTCCATCTTGGATCCATGTTAGAAGTTCAGACTTAGTTCTTCCATAATGGCGATAACCGCGGGAGAGGAGCAGGGTCCTCATGGAGATTTGAGTCATCCTTCAAACCGTCAAGGTTGCTATGGAAATAGCTAGTTAGTTTGTCATATAATGGGGTTTATTTTGGGAGAGCCCCACCTTTTATTGGCAAGGATGTCTCCATTTTTTATATATTTTTTTAGATATTCTTTTTAGGGGGAGGATTTACTATGGAAGATATATATATATGGATTAGCCTCGATCTGTCGTAGAGATTCGTGTTCCTAAACTAGATTATTTGATAAGCCTTGAAATAAGAAAAGGTTGGTCAGGAGATGTTGACGAAGAGAAGTGGTTCCCAGAGGCCACAACTAACCGAAAAAGATCTTCGCCACATTTCCAGGACTGGAAGACTCTTGTGTGTCAAACGCGAAGGAATATTCTGAATATCGTCGTATGAACACAAATATTAAAGTAATGAATTTACATATCGTTAATGCAGCTGTTCATATCCATCCAAGCAACATTAAAAAGCCGCTATGTTTGAAGATACATAAAAACCTGAGTTTTCTTTTTTCTTGAAAAGCATGGGGCATTACGTGTTTCAAGACCCGGCCACGCGTGTTGCATTTAATTTTGTTTTTCAGTATCTAGCCACAGCCCTGAAAAGATGAAAGAATGAAAGAATATATCTATCTATCTATCTATCTATCTATCTATATATATATATATATAGTGTGTGTGTGTGTGTGTTCTTGTCATTGAGTATATTTACTGTCAGTTGGACTGCTACTTTTTCGGGAAACATATATCGAAATTCGATCGTCCTTAAATGTCAAGGCAACGTACGAAAAAGAAGCTGGTGATCCGGTGGTTGTGTGTCCGGTGTAGGCCAGGAGAAGGACGCTCCTCTTCCCAGACTTTTTCCTAATTCCTTGAGCAAGACGATACGATCGTAGATCAAGACGACGCTTTGGGTATGATGACGTGACCTTTGACACGACTTTACCAGCAAAGAGTCCAATCAAAGGTGACGTCACGATTCTCGCGGGTCGTAATGTCGTGCTCGAGAGTCGTACCCTGTTGCACAAGGGTCGTGCCTTCCAGTTCAAGGGGTAGAATTTAGTGGTGTCCCTTATTCTACATTTGGTTACGTCTGTACTTATATCTTCCCGAGCGGAAGCTTTATCATATATGATACTACGCTTCCAGTTTCCTAGCTCTCTGCGGCTTCCAGTCAGAAATTTAAAGGATTTATGATTATTCGGATAGTCTGCGTGTTTATCCATCTAGTATCGGGACATCGGAATAGTCAGTAAATCGGTGAGAGTAAATTACATCACAAATTTCATGTTTTGTAATTAGATCATCCATATCTGCATATGCAGATTGGTAACCAGGAACCTTTGAATATTTCAAAAATATGGAAAAAAAAATAATTACCAGTGTAATTACATAGTGATAAGGTATGGCTCCTGTGGGGACACATAATTACCAGTAATATTGCAGAGGTTTGCCATCCCTCTACCACATAAATATACAGACATTTCAAATAACTCATTTCGTAACCCAATCGTCTCCTTCAACACGACAACAAAGCGAGTGATTCCAAGACAAATGAATAATGCCAGAATACATTACCCGACCTACCTTCTGTCTCCGACTTCTGTCGTCTGGACATACGGTAAATATTTGGACATCGTTGGTCCGAAGTTTGGTTCCAGGTCGAGAGAACAGGATTGTAACAAGTGGCAAGGGATTTCACAGTCTTTAAGGGTCAGTCTTTGGTCCTCGCTGTAGCAAAGGAACACGAAGGAATTCAAAAGAAAAGTGGACCAGTGGGTTCTCTCGAGGCTGTTTGCCATGGTAGAGGAGATCAGAAGCGCGCAACTTAGTGGGAAGGAAACAGAAATGGAAACTTGTTGACGCAGGAGAAATGAATGTCTGTGAACTTTATAACAGAAGCGGAGCAAGTAATGTCAGTCGCAGACTTGAGACGTTACCAATTGATATTGATTATTTTATGAAGACATTTCCTCCCACGGACAAGGTCAACAACACACGCGGCGTTGGATGCTGCAACACAGCACTCTTATCCTGTTCCTGTAGCACAACAGTCTAAACTTGTGCCTATAATATAGCAGTCTGATCCTGTACCTGTAACATAGCAAACTGATTTTGTACCCTTAACACAGCAGTCTTATCCTGTATCCGTAACACAGCAATCCAATCTTGTACCTGTGTTCCAGCAATCTGATCTTGTTCTCATAACACAGTCTGATCCTCTACCTGTAACACGTGATGCAAACCCGTTCACACTGTATTTCTGACATTTCATTGATTAAGAAGATGCGTATATATATATATATATATATATATATTATTTTTTTTTCAGTGGACCATATATTAACCGTTTAGAATTATTTTGTAAAACACTGGATCACGACCTTTCGCTGTCGTTGCTGACCTTTGGAGCAGGACGGTACGACCCTCGAGCACGACGATACGACCATTATAGCCAAGAGACGTGCCGTCGTGCTCAAGGACTGTACCCCTCATACTCAAGGAACGTACCGCTGTGCTTAAGGGACGTACCATTGTGCTCAAGGATAGTACCGTCGTGCTGAAGGACTGCACCCTCATGCTGAAGGGATGTATTGTCGTCCTGATGGACTGTACCCTCGTACTCGAGGGACGTACCGTCGTGCTCAAGGGACGTACCTCATCGCTCAATCACAATTTAACCTCGCCCTACTGAAGGGGCCGAGTGTGGCCTGCAGCTTGGCAACAGATCTCGAAAACCGCTTAAAATCTCTGTAATTCTTTCTGAAGCACCGCATATTAAAATTCCCTGAAAATTTTACAATTTGAAGGAAGAGGAAAACGGGGACATAAGAATTCTTTCAGAGACTACTCGAGTCCTAATATCACAGTTAAGTCTATAGACTCTCCGGTAATTAGTCTCCATATTCTCCCTTAAGTAATCTTTCTCCTCTCTAGGTAAACAGTTGGATATATACTCAGGTTGACTCTCGTGAAGTTATCAGCTGCCGAGCCTAATTAGGTAAACACTAGTTATTAAAAACCAACCCTTCAGAGGCCTAGCTGTGCATCTGCTCATGCGTAAGACTGACACTTGAGCTCGGAGACCAGCCTTCAACAAGTAAGTTGATCAAGATGAAACATTTAGGCTTTTCTGTATTTCGAGGACTCACTGTTGTCCCCACCTTGTCTCTGTAATGATGGCACTTAAGCGTAGACTCTGACGGTATCAGGCAACTCACCGCTTGCTTGTAAGCGAGGCGTGAGACTATTTCGCTTTGATGAATTACTCCGAAAGACAAGGATGTACGTCATAACGTTTAAAGCCACTGTACTGACAGTTAGGGACTTAGGATGTAGTGTCCATTGTCTACTGCGCTTCATGATATGAGACTTACCAGCCGTCATTTTATCTAAATCATTAGTTACAAGCGTATGTTGGTCGGGCGTCACTACCCTCGCTTTCCACTCACTACCATCAATACCATCTTGCATTAGAGAATTCTAGCTTAACATCATGAAATACTTTCACATCTTGAGTAAACCTTACGCTTATGACACAGGAAATAGATACAAGTAAGTTTAAATGTTCAACATTTGTTCAAATGAATGTATTAATATTTCTTTTTTGCTTGTCACTGGTACTTTTTAAAGCTAACACCACGCACAAATAAAGACGGTTCTCACTGATACCGCTAGAGGTAAGCGTACCTTTAGATAGAAAACACTGATCTAGACCATTACTCCTGATAATGTCAGATGTACTGTAGGTCTACTGCAGTATCTAGTGTCAGGACTGGGTAGTCAAAGGTAGACGGGTAGGTGAACTGTAGTAGAAGTGGAGGACTGTATGGACGGTGTGGCAGGTCACTGTGGTGCTTTGTCAGCTCGCTTTACGGGTTTGTTAAGTCGTTCACTGTGGTGCTGTGTGTGTCAGGTTGCTGTAGTGCGGTGTGTCGGGTTGCTGTGGCGGCGCGTCAGGACGCGGCATGAGGCTTGTCAAATTATCATAATCTGTTCCTTCATGTCACTCATAAACACCGCACTCAAGCAAGCAGCACCTGCGCGTCGTTAACCACCCTTCCATCCTCGCCGACATCTTGCACTTGGTCGTGCAATTTCTCCTTCATCTGTCTTCTGTTTTTGCAATACTTTGCATCGCCACATCTGTTGAAGGATACTTCAGTCACTCCACACTGTTATCCACTTACCTCTCCAGCTAATTTACCTTTGCATCAGTACCGCTCATCAGCCTCCTTCCTAGACAGTGCAGTAACCTCGTCAGCTGACGGATTTCGTTTCCTTGGTTCATCTTTGCCATGGGTACTCTCCGCCACGTTATCCTCGCTTTGTTTCGCTAATCTCCTGGAGTCCGCCATATATCATTACATCCGTCAGCTACCTAATTACCAAGTCCATGCAGAATGTGCTCACACACCAGGTTAAATTCGTATATATGCACATCCAAATTACAGTCTGCTTCACGAGTATTGCTATTAATTGCTTGTACGTCAGTGTACATTGACTGTCGCCCTCCACTTTCTGTGAGTCGGTATTGACAACTGGACACGGCTGCTCAGCTTAGAGCTCAGTGTGTGGTTACTGTCTTTGTGTTACGAGGAGCGAGTTTTACACTCGTGTTGCCCCGTCTCTCTGCTTTGAATATATGTACCATGTCTTGTACACACACGCACACGCACACACACACACACACACACACACACACACACACACACACACACACGCGCTATATATATATACATATAAAGTGTGTGTGTTTTTGTGTGGGTTTGTGATGGATGATTTGAACGCAAAGGTGAGTAATGTGGCAGTTGAGAGTTTAATTGGAGGGCATGGGGTATTCAGTAATGTGAAAGGAAATGGTGAATAGCCTGTGGAGTGGTGCGCTAGAAAAGGGCTGGTAATTGGGAATACCTAGTCTAAAAGCAAGACGCATACACAAATATACGTATGTGGGGAGGAAAGATGGTCAGCGGACATTATTGGATTGCATGCTAATTGATAGGCGTGCAAAAGAGAGACTTTTGGATGTGAATATTTTAAGAGGGGGCAACTGGTGGGATGTCAGATCATTACCCTGTGGAGGCAAGAGTGAAGATTGGTTGAGGTTTTCGGGTAGGAGGAAAATGTATGGGTAAGAAGTGAGTGGTAAGAGTAAGTGAGATTGTGTGAAGAAATACCAATAGAAATTGATTGTAGATTGGCAAAAGTTGACAATAAATGAAGCAAGGGGAGTGTGTGAGGATTGGGAGGTATTTAGGGAAGCAGTGATGGCATTTGTGAGAGAATCATGTAGCATGTGAAAGGTAGGAGGTAGGCAGGCTATAAAGGGTATTGAGTGGTAAGATGATGATGTAGAGTTGCTGGTGAAAGAGAAACGAGAGGTATATGGGCGATACTTTCAGGACCGTGACGCATTCACGGGCCGCCCAGGGTCGAGCGCATAGGTTCGAATCCCGGTTACGGCAGTCGGTCCACAGTCAACCCAGCTGTTCATCCAACCCAAGGGGTTTGATGATATAAAGCAGAGATGGGATGGCCTTGATTAGGGCCTCAGCTGCCGGTGCCAAAAGAAAGAAAAAGGAATCACGTTTTCCAACCTATGATCTGGACATATCCAATTCCTACATTTATGCAAACACCAATCCAATACTTCCCCAGACCCTTTGTGCCTATTAGCAACTATCACACTCAATACACCACAAACTTACTACTCAACTGCCCCATATTCTCCTCACACATGTAAACACACACATCACCAATGAACGTGGCTGGCTTCCTGACTGCAGCAGAAATTCCATACAGATAGAAGGGCCAGGCAATAATTACAGTATAATTGATCTATGTTTGACCCACGACCCTTTTTACTGGAGTCCCTGCACCTCCAAGGCGGGAAATAATGAACTCCTTTGAGGAGAAAAGTTCCTAGAAGAGACTATTCCTTTTCATCAACAGTTTCATTGTACGTGACTTTTCACTTGTGGTGTAACAGAGTAGCGTATGATATTCATATTATCTAGCCCACGGTAGGTATGGTATCCATTTGTTGACCAGTCTTATGGGACTGATAAATAAACAGTTTGATCAACTGCTGAAACAACTGCTTTCTCAAGGATCTAAACCCTGAAAGGCTTGTGTGCGAGTCATAATACAATTCTTCCCTAATAATCTTACCATGGCTGAGGCCAGAATGGGGGCCACACTCTTGACACTATGGCCACTGTTCCATCATGACTGAGGCGTGTGTGGGGTCCACACTCTTGACACTGTGGCCGCTGTTCCATCATGACTGAGGCATGAGTGGGGGCCACACTCCGGATACGGTGGCCACTGTTCCATCATGACTGACGCCTGAGTGGGGGGCCACACTCTTGACACTGGCCACCGTTCCATCATGAATGAGGCATGAGTGGGGGCAACACTCCGGACACGGTGGCCACTGTTCCATCATGACTGAGGCGTGTGTGTGTGTGTGTGTCGACACTCTGGATACTGGCTACTGTTCCAATATGACTGAGGCTTCTGTGTTGGGCCACAGTCTGGACACTGTGGCCACCGTTCCATCATGACTGAGACCTGTGTGTGGGGCCACAGCCTGGACTCTGTGGCCACTGTTCCATCATGACTGAGGCCTGGGTATGGGACCACACTCGGGACGCTGTGGCCACTGTTCCACCATGAATGAGGCCTGAATGTGGGCCCACACTCTTGACAATGTGGCAATTATTCCATCATGACTGAGGCGTGAGTGGGGGCCACATTCTGGACACTATGGAGGTTGTTCCAACATGACTGAGACCTGTGTGTGAGGCCACACTCTGGACACTTTGGCCACTGTTCCATCATGACTGAAGCTTCTGTGTGGGGCCACACTCTGGACACTGTGGCCACTGTTCAACCATGACTGAGGCGTGAGTGGGGGCCATACTCTGGACACTGTGGCAATTGTTCCATCATGACTGAAGCCTGTGTATGGGGCCGCGCTCTGGACAGTGGCCACTGTCCCAATATGACTGAGGCCTGTGTGTGGGACCACAGTCTGGATACTGTGGCCACTGTTCCACCATGACTGAGGCCTGAGTGGTGGTCACACTCTGAACACTGTGGCCACTACCCCACCATGAATGAGGCCTGAGTCCTCACTCAGGACATTGTGGCCACTGTTCCACCACGACTGAGGCCTGAGTGTGGGGCCACACTCGGGACACGGTGGCCACTGTTCCACCATGAATGAGGCCTGAATGTGGGGCCACACTCTGGACATTGTGGCCACTGTTCCATCATGACTGAGGCCTGAGTCTGGGGCCACAATGTGGACACTGGGGCCACTATTCCAATATGATCGAGGCCTCTGTGTTGTGCCACAGTCTGAAAACTATGGCCACAGTTCCATTATGACTGAGGCCTCTGTGTGGAGCCACATTCTGGACACTGTTGCCAGTGTCCAATCATAACTGAGGCCTGAATGTGGGCCCCCACTCTTGACACTGTGGCCACTGTTCCAGTATGACTGAGGCCTGAGTGGGGCCACACTCTTGATACCGTTGCCACTATTCCAATATGACTGAAGCTTCTGTGTGGGGCCACACTCTGGACACTGTGGCCACTGTTCCATCATGACTGAAGCCTGAGTGTGGGGCCACACTCTAGACACTGTAGCACTGTTCTACCATGACTGAAGCTTCTGTGTGGGGCCACACTGTGGACACTGTAGCCACTGTTCAACCATAACTAAGGCCTGAGTTTGGGGCCACACCCTGGACACTTTGGCCACTGTTCCACCAGGACTGAAGCTTCTGTGTGGGGCCACACTCTGGACACTGAGGCCACTGTTCCACCATAACTGAGGCCTGAGTTTGGGGCCACACTCTAGACACTGTAGCCACTGTTCTACCATGACTGAAGCTTCTGTGTGGGGCTACACTCTGGACGCTGTGGCCAATGTTTCACCATAACTGAGGCCTGAGTGTGGGGCCACACTCTGGACACTTTGACCACTGTTCCACTATGAATGAGGCCTGAATTTGGGGCCACGCTCTGGACATTGTGGCCACTGTTCCATCATGACTGAAGCTTCTGTGTGGGGCCACACTCTGGACACTGTGGCCACTGTTCCACCATGACTGAGGCCTGTGTGTGGGGCCATAGTTTGGACAATGTGGCCACTTCCAATATGACTGAGACCTGAGTGTGGGGCCACACTCTGGACACTGTGGCCAGAGTCCCATCATGACTGATGCCTGAGTGTGGGCCCACACTCTTGACATTGTGGCCACTGTTCCACCACGACTGAGGCCTGAGTGTAGGGCCACACTCTGGACACTGTAAACCACTGTTCCACCATGACTGAGGCCTGAGTGTGGGGCCACACTCTGGATATGGTGGCCACTGTTCCACCATGCCTGAAGCCTGAGTGTGGGGCCACACTCTGGACACTATGGCCACTATTCCACCATGACTGAGGCTTGAGTGTGGGGTCATACTCTGGACAGTGTGGCCACTGTTCCACCATGACTGAGGCCGAGTGTAGGGCCACACTCTGGACACTGTGGCCACTGTTCCATCATGACTGAAGCCTGAGTGTGGGGCCATACTCTGGACAGTGTGGCCACTGTTCCACCATGACTGAGGCCTGAGTGTGGGCCCACATTCTTGACATTGTGGCCACTGTTCCACCATGATTGAGTCCTGAGTGTGGGGCCATACTCTGAACACTGTGGCCAATGTTCCACCATGACTGAGGCCGAGTGTGGGGCCACACTCTGGACACTGTGGCCACGGTTCCACCATGACTGAGGCCTGAGTGTGGGGTCATACTCTGGACACTGTGGCCACTGTTCCACCATGACTGAGGCCGAGTGTGGGGCCACAGTCTGGACACTGTGGCCACTGTTCCACCATGACTGAGGCGAACCAGCAACGAAGACACATTGGAAATGAAGATGTGAAGAGAGAACTCTCAATGAGGATCTTTACACGACACTTTCACGAGTGTTGTAAAAGTTTCTTTCATTCACCATTGATGCTGATAGTGGCACATTCATCTTCTTTATGTTTCTTTCCTATAAGTCTTCTCCAGTCATTGTGACCGTATGATTATTAGCTGTTGGTACGACGAGAGATGGAGGGAACTTTTTTATAGTGATGAGACGTCCGGAGAAGTTTGTTCCATTATCCTGAGAGAGGTTGGGAACTTTGAGGAGCTGATACAGCTGGAGTACATTTCACATAATCTTACATCCGGGTTGTTGAGTTGTATAACGATCCCTCTCAGCTCTCAGGTCACATGAGCTCCTTCATGCCTGTCCCGTCGCTCTTTGGAAGCCAGCTGAACTTATTATACGCAGAGACTTTTTTTAAACATTCTCCATGACAGCCAAGTGCACCACCAGCTTAAAGCTAAAGATCATACAAAGTCTATACTTCGTTAGCTACTTCGAATCAATATAAAGATGAATACAAAGGAATGTAAAGGAATTCAAACAGCAGCAGACCATTAGGTCCTTTTGAGGCTGTTTGTCATAGTGGAAGATACGAGAAACTCACAGATTAGTGTAGTAAAAGTTAGACTCCATTCAGATCATTCAGAGAAAAGCCTGCAAATTGTCATTGTGACGCGGAGGCGCAAATAATGTAACAAAACATAAGAAGAATCATACCAAAACTTCCATTAAGAATGTTGATTCCTGTGCTTTTCCAGATACAACCGAATATGCCATAAATATTCATCTGTGAACGATACCCACTGGGAGGCATGCAGTGGCTCATGTGAGAAAAGAATGCGAAACAGATTCGGTTGTTCGTTTGCAGTCAATATTGCATGAGCATCATGCAGAAGAATAATGCTCTAGGAGCCTTAATTGGACAGATTGCGAGCCTGTGTCACCCTTCTGTTTGTGAAATCAATACAGCACTGCTGTAGTTCTTTTTGACCATCTGCTAATGAACCGATGAATGATGATTTCAAGCAGGAGAGGTTCAATACAGGAGGATGGCCCCAAGGGGTCGGTGCCCAGTGGGTTGGTGGGTAATCCAAAGGGTAAACACACAGTCGAGGTTTGACTGTGTGGTTACTGGCGAGGAAGGAAAGAGAGAGGGAGAGGGAATACCCACACACACAAGACAAACGATGGTCCGTCTGTCAAGAATGATGGGGTCGAGTTGCCATACAGCGGCAGAGGATAACAGTACTGAAGAATTCACGCTCATGTGTGGACTGGATGATTCAGCGAACAGACTGCTGGTTCTTTTATTCTGATTACCGTTCATTAACATAACATCTCATCCTGCTGTTGGGGAATGTTTGATGACGCAGATAGGGAGTCACGGAGTCTTGGTCCCGAGGAACGTGTGGGTGCCTGGGGTCTGTTATGCCTGGGATGGTGTGACGTTTTAGTCCTTCATGTGAAGGTGGGTATGGTGCTGTGGCTGGCTATGTGGGTCTAGGAGATCTTTGGCCCCTCCTGTGGGGAAAGAGGAGAGCTTTATCCACTTTGTGTGGAGGAGTGAGCTGTGATTCATATCACAGAGAAGGCTGAGGAAACTATGGTTCAGCTTCACGGGCAGTGTGGAGAGCTTTCATCTATCTTGTAGTAAAATGTGTAGAGCTTTGTTGTATTGCTTAGTGGAAAACTTGAGGATCTGGTTCATCTTGTAATGAAAGTGAGGAGCTGTGGTCCCGCTTGTGGAACTTTTGTCAATTGTGTCGTAGATGCTGTGGAGCTTTGATCCACCTTGTGGTGGATTTGGGAAGCTTTATCCTCTCTCGTGGGGCAAAATGTGAAGCTGTGATCCCTTGTCTAATGGAAAGTGTGGAGCCTCCGCCCATCCTGTGGCAGAGAGTGTGGTGCGTTGGTCCCTCCCTCGGGGGTTACTCTCGTCTTGTATAGTAAGGAAGGTAGAGTTCCGTAGAACATGTTGGAGAGGATGACAGTACAGGTCTTGTGAGGAAACTGGGGCGGCCCGGTCCACCATGTGGGACCAGAGTCTGGCTCAGCGGTCATAGTAGATCATCGAGTCAGTAATGTGTGACGAGATCTCTGGCGTCACTCCACATTCTACGAGTCTTGAGACCTCAGTTTAACGGTCACGTCAGCAAGTTAACAGGATATCTCAGTGGGGTACACAAAATCTAGTTAAGTTTAATGCCTCCAAGACCCAATTTCTACCTATCTCTCTA
>JAYMFT010207419.1:0-25442 GCA_038088735.1 Panulirus argus | reverse complement strand
ATATATATATATATATATATATATATATATATATATATATATATATATATATATATATATGATTATAAAGAAACATATGTTTTTCTATATTCATCATCTGTGTGAAGAGGGAGTTTCCTTTTCCTTTTTTTATATCAATAATGAATAATAACAGTAGAACACTGGCAAAATTTAATTTGGTGTGCAGTGAGGATCAAGCAAACTTGAAAATGTGTTGTGAAATAAAAAAGATTGAGAAGCATTGCTCCAGTGAACTGTACCTGTATCCTTTCCATTCCACATTTTTGCATAAGATACTGATGCAAGTAATTTCATATCATCCTTTGCAGGTGATATGAAAATAAGAAAAAAAATCTCATCCAGAGAAGACAATGAGAAATTACAAACATAACATATAAACACAGTCATTCTTCTAGGTCACAGAAAACAACATGCTCTTCGATGGGGAGAGGTTCCAACTTCTCCAATTCCAGGAAAGTGAAGAAATGAAAAACAGTAAAAATTACAGGACAGACACAGGCACCATCATATCATGACTGAAGTTTAAAAGACCTTAGAGGAATAAAACTTATGCCCATACCATCAGCAAACAAAGTAAGGCAACACTTGGCTTTTCCAGAAGATAGTAGCCTGGATCATGCAGGCTTTCAAGACAAGAGAGAAAATAACAATAATAATGCTCTTTAAGGCACTATCACTCATGAACAGAATACTGCAATGTGCTACCATCACCTTTCAAGGCAGACAAAATTACATGAGTTAGAGAGTGTGCAAAGATCTTTCACAGCCCACAGTGATGTGGTAGAAGATCAGAAGTAGTTAGAAAGATGGAATCACTGAGGGTGTACTCTGAAGTACAGACTTACATCATTCTCTACACTTGGAAAAATCCTAAAAGGCATGGTTCCCAACCCACACCCGAAAAAAATTCCCTACTGACACAACAGGTATGGGAGAATCATAAGATACTGAAATCAAATCATGATATAAGCAAAAAGAAAACTGCTTGAACATCTGAGGCCCAAAACTATAAGGACATTGCTTGCAGCCATCAAAAAGGCAAAATGATACACAATGGGGTAATTTAAAAAGGCCCTAAGGAAGGATTCACATAATGTGCCATACCAGGCAGGCTTTGGATGTTATGTGGACTATGGCTTCCAGTGACTTAGCAGCTTGGACTCAGCCCAAGCTATTTTTTTTCCTAACACCTCCAAAGTCAGTGCCAGGGAAACACCAAGTAAATTCTGAGTAGAAATTAATGTATCTCATTACATTCACAAATAAATTGGATATTTGTGACAGTCTGCTGTTACAACCACATCTACCTATGGACTGAGACCCAGACAACCAGATGTCTCCTGCTTTAAAGTCACACCACTTGGGACTTTGGGGAATGAATGAAGTTAGCCACTTGAGCTGCTTGATATGAACTTATTTTTTCATTTTCTGAATGTTTTATTTCTATCATGTTATATCCACTATAAAATGAAAACATAGCTGCAACAGAGCAAAACAGTCATTTCAACATATAAAGTCTGCTTAGTGCTGCAACCAAAAAAGCACAGGGGTCATTCCAACACACTGTCCCTAACCCCCTATTCCCTATTGATTAAAGTATTGCCGTCCTCAATTTTGATGACTACAAGTTCCTCAAGGAACATAACCTTTGCAGATAGCAATGAAAGCCTGTAAGAGAACACTTGTTTCAAATGCTGAAATAAATGATCAGTAAGTCAGGTATCTTTTTCTAGGTCACCATTAAACATGAAAGGAAAGCATATAAACTTCACTAAGAAAACAAAATTGTAGGTCTACCATCAGCACTCATCATACTGAAGCTATTACATGTATATACAAATTTAAGATCTGAAAAATATAACAGTTAAGTATCAGCATGTGATGTGTTGCTTGAGAAATCAGAGATGACACTATAGTGTCAAAGCCATATCAACAAGCGCTGTGCTGCATGAAGTGCTGAATGTCCCTCTGTATCTTTGTGCCTCTAGCTAGATGGGCACATGGTTCATCGAGGATTTTTCTTTTTCTTTCTCACCTTTTCAATACAATATAATACTAAAGTAAATTACTGATAAACCATGTTTCCTTCTAGGTAAATGTCACCGATCAGCAGGTAATGTACATAACTGTTCATTCTAAAAAGGCAGATCTGATGTTGACATCTGTACTTCCCCAAATGTATTGTATCCTCAGTATATATACTTTAAAACTGCTATGATAAATGATCCACAAACTGTGTTTCCTTGTGTGCCACTGTAAAAAAGAGAGAGAGAGAGAGAGAGAGAGAGAGAGATAGAGAGAGAGAGAGAGGGGGGGGGGCACAAAATGTCCACTCTGAATATGGCTGGTCTCATATTGACATTAGTCCAATGGCAAGGAAACATTTCACAATTATCAGATTTAATTTACATACAGCAGCATCTGGAACAGAATACCACATCTTTGAGGAGATTCCTTGCCTTACTTAAGTTCCTCCTTTTATAGTTAATATAAAAGGGGAGGCTTTTTCAGAATCATAAAACAAATATCTAGTTATTTTAACACTGAAAAAATGTTGTCATGCTTGAAAATAAAAAGCCATCTCAGTAAGGGAAACATATGCATAAATCAATTTAGCCTTGACCTGAGTGAAGTCCACCACCATCAGTCATTCAACATCAATATGAGCCTGAAAGCAGAGATGGCAGGCATAGGGTATTGTGCAACACAACATCATGGAAACAGCATTAGGGTGCAGCTTATCAGATAATCATTGGAGTTTTGGGGGATTTTGTCATAATACCTAACAGGACACATTACAGCTAATTAAATTTTGCATGCATTAAGCAACTTTGTGACAGATTTTGTCAAGCATCTGCTCACTGTGCTGGTATTAGCCAAATGGCATCACCAGTCCTAAAAGAAAGCCACAGAAATGAAGGGCAACTGATGGTTTCATTTAAAAATAGCTTTAATATGACACCTGTTGTAGGATACTGATTACACAATATTCTATGAAAGGAGTATGAAGCATCATGTGCAATTAGAGCAGTTACTTCCTTAAAGAGATGTTTTATAGCAGTTATGACTCCAATGTAAAGGAGCTTAGGAAGACATACAAACATTAGTAGCTGCCTCATTTTTCTATTATCTTAAAGAAAAATAATCAAACTATAAATCATTAAATAGCATCTTATATCCTAGACTGTTCTGTTGAAAAATGACAATAAGTTTAAGCTAAGTGAGTAGACCCTGAATTCTTCTTACAGTCCCTTGGAATGTCATCAATGATGCTTCAATCGACATAAAGGTACATACATTAAGCACTATAGCTTGTTGAATTTTTAGCATTTCTAATGGGGATCAAAGATTCATAAACATTAAATGGGACAGTATAGTCTAGCTTTCACATATAAACTAGTGACTAATGTTTGCCTTACCTGCTTTGGCTGGCTTTGGTGCTGTCTCTGTAGTAAGAGGAGGCGGTGATGTGCTCATCAGGAATGGTACCAGACTGCATTCCCAGAGGAGCTGCACAGTGATCTGAAAATTGGTATACAATGAGTGGAGTGGTGTAATATGATTCACAGATACACTAATGGTTGTATGTACTAATATTACAGCTATACCTTTGGGAAGCTGTAAGAAATCAAATTTTCTTTTTTTATACTCTTTTACATAATCTTCACACTGATCATAAGAAAAGTATTAACCTATTTATCTATAATTACCCCAGGACCAATTTCTGTGTGAAAATCCTGGTGTAACTCATGACCTTTCTAAAGGTTCCTGCAGTCAAAGGCTGTATTACTACCAGAAGCAGGGAAATGCAGACTCCTTTGGAGTGTTTTCTCTGACGAGACAGTAGCCCCACTGATAAAGCCTCCCTAAAGGTGACTTTCCATTTACAGTGTAATCTCAAGCAGCTGAAGTCCAATAACATCCTTACTGAAGGTATATAACAATAATTATTCTTCTTGGGGTTTTATATTGAAACTTTTCATTCATCTTCAGCTTTTCTTTCATACATCTTCTGGTGAATTTTCAGTTTTTCCTATACCCATTCAGTTAAGCCTGTGACTGGCTTTAATGGTAAGCGATTGATGCAAAAGACCAGCGAATGTTGCAGTAATCATATTTGAATACCAGATACATGTGGGCTGCTCTTGTACAGCTTGAAGGAATGTGTACTTCTTTCCTGAACAGGTATGGGACATTTGTGAATATTCGTGACAAGATTAATCATTTGTCTATGATGATAAGAAACTGTAAAATTCTACGTCTTGCAGTTACACTATGGAAAACTATCATGGAAAATGAAAGTCAACAGTATCATGAAAGTATTTCTCCTTACCACAATGAAAAATCTGACTCATCCTTGGACTGATAGACTGGCACTAAAAATTAATATCCCATTAAAGCCTGCCTTAAATGACACACCAAAGCAACCTCAACACCACATACACACCACTCAGCCTGACCTTCATCATAACAAGAAACTATGTGGATACTAATTACCAAATCTTGAACAAGTATACTAAAATAGTAGATGACTAAGAAATGATGTTTCGGCTGCAGCATATTCTCAGTTCTAAGTTGCAGTAATCCCATGATATATTATCATCATTCAGAAAAAAGTAAAAGCTGCCTTTTACCATTATTCCACTCTGAAATAAATGGGATGGATCAGTTATATAAGGCCTCCAAAACAACTATCACAAGATATTTATACAATGATGCTGGAAATATATATGCAAAACAGTTTTCTTTTCTGTAATGTTGTTAAAATATTTACAATGGTTCCATCCACAATCCAGGTTATTTTTACTCAACTGGAGAGAATATACCAAAGTCAGTGGTTATAATCCTCTTTCTTTCTATTGTTATTGTAGACATGTCTCCAAGCTAACTCTCAAAGCCATGCCTTAAGAGTTAATTGGGCGACATCTCATTTTCCTGCACAAACTTAGTTGACACACTGTAGTACATTTCACACATTATATCTAATAAATATATTATCTAAATCTTATTCTGACACACATAAAAGTACATAAACTAGAATAATTTCTTCAACACTAATATAATCTCTTTAATGCAATACGTATTATTTGAAATTCCCTAATGTTACAGATAATGATCCAAGACTTGTCTTTAACCAATGAACAGAGACAGCAACATAAAAATCTAACAACAGACAAATGCCTAAATTTTCAATACTAAAATATACAGTGTCTGCAAAAATCCTTGTCCACCCCTGTAGGTTTATTGTGGGTACAAGCATATGATGCTTTCATGGTGAAATCATCATACATCTGGTTGCTGACAGTAGTAATTACCTATTAGTACTGTATGGGGAGGTAGTTTTACACTCATGGAGCCCCATCTCTTGAAAACTCTCTACCATCAGAGAGCCTCTTGAATTTAAGTATGCTGCCTGCATTAACCATGTCCTCAGTCAATGTTCCAATCATCCACCACTCATACTAAAAGGTATTTTTTTATATTTTTATTCACAAGTTTCTAATTCAATTTCATGTTATGTCCTATGGTTTCTTTATCTCCACATCTCTCAAAATACAGTCCACTTTGCTGATCTCTTTTAAAAACTTAAAAGGTTATGATTAGGTCACCCATCACTCTTCTCTCTTTTTAGATGGGTAAATTTAAAACTTCCAGCCTTTCCCTCTAGCTTAGCTCTCTTAATTCTGGTACCATCTTTAGTGCCCTCCTCTGGACTTTCTCTATGAGATCTTTGTGCTTCTTTAGGTGTAGTGACTAAACCAAAGAAGCATATTCTAATTTTGGTTTTATGTAGGATATGAATAGCTTGCTCAATATTTCTTTACCATATACTTAATGGCTATTCTGAAATTTGCCAGCAGACAATTTGTCTCCTAAGCTATTCTCCTAATGTGGGACTCTGGCAACAGGTTAGTGAACTAGTGTTTGTAATGGTGTAAGCATCTGCAATCCACCTCAGTGTGCCTCAGGTCATCTTGAGGAAATGGCATTCTTTATTCTTCCAAGCTGCCATTTCATTCAGGGAATTTCACTTCTGGGCATTGTATTTCTTCCACCTGTGCTTCAGGATGTTTGGCTCTCACCTTTCTAAGGGGAAGAAAGCCCAAATTGTCACCTAGAAGCAAGAAAATGTGGGTACACATAAGATTTGTGCACTGGGTACTATGAACACAAAATCAAACAGCTGCTTCCTGCAACACCTCATCAGTGCTTTGCTGCATTCAGGAGATCAAGACCCTATGGAACTTAAACACTGACCTAGAATTCTTCAGGAACCTTGTCAATTCCAAGCCCAAACATGTACAGATGGTAATTAAGGCCAAAGTAGAGCTGAGTAAGTAGTAACATGCAAGTGTGACATTGTCTTTGAAAATGTATGGGAGGTGGACAAGCTTCTTTTTGCATACACGGCATGATTATATAGGCAACTGCGAAATGCCCTTCAAACTTCACTATACACCTACCCCTCATTTCATTTGACATCAATATATGCACTTCTGCTATTCGGCAAGGAACCCATTTCTACTAATCTTTTTTTTTTTTTGTACAATCAAAATCTGCTAATATGTGTGTGAGTGGGGTAGAAGGTGTGCCAAAACTTCAGTTTGGGTTGACAGGTGGAGTAAATGTGGGTCCTGGCTGGAGTGCACAAAGTTCCTGCCAGCAGGTCAGTCTTGCTGTTACCACCATTGTGTGTAGATCTATGCTACTTGTGCGATTTGGATATGACTGCTATTGTGATTTTACTATAACCCACAGTGTTTGTGTTTCTTAATACAGCATCTAAACATCCAGCAACATCTCCTAGCCCACAACTAAAACTTTATGGAAGAGAACCTCTCTGACCTTAGAAAATGAAGCTTCTTATCTTATAACGTGCTCATGCTGGTGAGAGAGCAACAGCACTTGGACTAGCTTACAACCTAGGTGAATCTACAATCCACAGCATAAAGAAGGATGCAGGGAAAATTTTTAGCAGAAATAATGTCCCAGATTTATAACATGAAATTTCTTTGTGTTAATTCCTCATAAACTAATATGATGAGAATCCAGTTAAAATACATTTAGGACATTATATCTCCAGATCCACTCCATGACAATTCCACCTCCACTCCTTATCATTTTGCTCTCAACACCATAAAGTTAATATGCATAACTACTACTGTATATCAGTAGTGTGAATGGAAAAGATGGAAACCAAACTAAAAGGTAATGAGGATACTCACCTATGCAAATACAATAATAGAAATCAAAATGAATGGTGAAAAGTCTGTTATTACAAGCGAGGTATAACAAAGAATGACAGTGAAAGGGTGAGGAGAGGAGGTGGAACCATATAAAACATTGATAAGGATACTCACCAGTGTGGAGGCAGGGGATGGCACATACAACATGAGAAAGTAGCACCAAAAATACAGGCACCATGGTATTAGTCATGTCCCCTTAACTTGTTCAGGTATTTTATGAAGTTAAACGAGGTAAGATTAGTTTTATTTAACTTTATCTATATGGTTTCTTTCTTGTTTTCAGTAGTGTTCAACAAAACATGTACTCTTTCTTGATTTTTTCCAGCAGTCTACAAAAAGTTTCCCTTTCCAACTGCAAATGACTTCACAAACTTGTTTTGAATTTTTTTCCTTGACCCTTTTGATGACATAAGTGCATTCCACTCTTCTTTGAATGAGTTTCCTCTTTGCAAGTCAGTCTTTCAAGAACAGGACCAAACAAGAGGAATATCTTGGTTCTCTAATCATAGGTGGTGGTGATGGTCTCTTTCATCTCTGAAATAGGAATAGTTATGTCACCATCAACAATCATGTATCTCCTGTTGCACTCACACAGCACATTTGGGTAATATGTTGTCCACTATAGAACTCCAAGCTTCCTGAAATATATATAGAATGGCATGCTTGTCAAAATACACTCAATTTACTTTCTTGAAATCAAATTTACATGGAGACTGGTTGGTACAAATCTTGTATGAATAAAAAGGGTAAATTAGGAAATGGTCAATTCCTTACGAGTCCTTAATTATGTGCCCATGTGATTTTGTAGTATATGTAGGGGTGCAAAAGGTAATTCTATAGCTGAGACGTTTACTGTTCAATCATCTACACAAGTTCCACTAAAAAAAAAAAAAAAAAAAAAAATGCAATAGTTTACCATGTGTTCCACTCGTGAGTTTTGTCTGAATGCTTCCTTACTGATAATGAAGAGCACTGAAATCTAATACCAACTTTTTACGGGTCCTTTAACCATCAAGTGCAATGGAACCCAAACATTATACAGGGTAAATGGTCGGGTATGAGTCATTAAGCTCCTAGCTTAGAATTTATAGGGACGGTTGTAGGGGAAAAACTCTGTTGAACCTTCCTCTCTTCTACACAGATTGAAGCAGTCTAAGACTGTACAGACTTCTACAGCCCTGTTTAGCTTGTTCTCCTGCAAAGTGCAGAGAAAAACAGACTCCGGAACTCAATCAATCGTATGCTATGGCGTTGAAATCATCTCATAACTTTCGCAATTGCCATTTGCCAAACAGACGCCAGCCACATCCTGCGTAATAAATCCTGTATCGACTCCTTGTTCTGAACCACTTCCAAATCCCTGAAAACTCTCTCTCTCACACACACCCACACACACAAAAAAAGGACAAATGAATCCGACACCAACAAATGTAATGAATTCTATTTCAGAGCCACATATGTAACCCCATTATTAATGATAATAAATGTACTTACTTATAATTAAGACCTCTTCGGTTGCATTAAATGCGTTGGGGTTATGAGTTGTTTGTCCGTTAACTTACTTTCTTTTTTAAAGGGGAATGGACAAGTTCCCTAAAGTTGAACGGGATTAGTTCCTGATAAGGATGATTTTAGGATCAACATTTTCTAGTGACTCCACTGAAGAGGACCTTTTAAATACAGTTCCCCTTGAGTGGTGCCAACTAGAACACCTAACATAGTTTCTTTCATCAATTTTGTGAAATCTATCTTGCCCTGTTTCAGCTTTTTAGGTTGGCTTAAAGATGTGTCTCAGAAACAGAATTCATTACGATTGTTGGTGTCAGATTTACTTTTTTTCTGGTTTTGAGTATGAGATTTCTGGGATTTGGTACTGGTTCCGAACCAGGAGTCGATACAGGCTTTTGTCAAGCAGAACGTGGCGTCTGCATAACAACTGCGCACACAGTGGACTGGTTTCAGTGCCATAGCATAAGATTCATTAATGGGTTCTGAATTCTCATGAGTCTCCTTAAACATCTCTCTCACCATATCGCCTTAATCGAACTTGACTTCCTCTTCAAACTTGAACACGGGCCATTCCCAGTCCAAGTAGAGTGGTTGTCATTACAATGAACCCATTTCACAAACTCGGGCGTACATTTTCCGCAACGTTCCTACGTCCAGCTGAATTAGTACAAAATTTTTTTGAGGATGTCCGAATTTTTAGCACTTATAACAACACAAGGGATAAAGGATGAAGGATCTAACAAGGCAAAGATTATATTCAACTGAGACTGCTTTGGGAAGGGGGGAGCCTTTCCATAAGATCATGGTATCTTGGCGGTCCTATGTCTAGTGCCTCTGAGAAGGGAGTGCAGGGGCCCGTGGATCCAAAAGGGGGCTTGGGAATTTCCTGAGATTTCAGAAAATGCATAAAATCAACAGAGTGCTCCATTCCACCTCTCTCTCATCTTCCAAACCCATTTTGCCCTGCAGCTCATGGCATAAAACCGTAGTGGATAAAAACAGGATGACTGGAGAAGTGATGGGGGCCCGAAAGAAACTTTGTATCCCCTGATATAATTCCCCTTAGGGACCCTGCCTACGTCGCTATGTAATGTAGTGCTGCATGTCTGATGTTTCTACAGTGTAGGCCATTTAGAAAGAACTTGATGTGTCTCTACGTAACAGATTATCAAGGGAAACTTCATACCCAGAAGTTTGTCGTGAAACGATCACCATAAACTAATCATTCAAAAAGTGATTATTCAGATAAAAATTGTGTATCAGATATCACCTACTTAATAAAATAAAATATCAGATCATTGGAAAGATATGGTGCCAGAGCATCATATGGCGCATTCCGGCATTTAGTCCAGTTCGTTGTGTGCCCAAACCGAAGTTTCCTAGGACTTCCTACAACGGCAAATGATTACTGTCGTATTTTCACATACCACAAAATCAGCTGCCCGGAATGTCTGTCACTAATGGATTGTACATCATATGCTATACACAACATAAACAAGGATGTAAGAATATGGTCGTGCTTCTCAGCGTATTACTTACGATATAAAAATCATAAAAACGATAAACGTCTTCCTAAAAGCATATAAAGAGGATGTCTATCATGCAACAATGAATCACGCAAACGACCATCGGGCAATAAATACCATCAACAGAGGAAAATTTTGTAAAAGTGTAGCAAAGGTTAGCGGAGTGATCAAACGAAGACTTGAAGAGCAAAATAAAGGAAAACAAAACTATTTCATCTGAAATCTGAGCAATACAGTACAAATATGACACTCAATGAGACCAAATTGTTACATTAAAACTTTTTCGGATTCCTTGTGATACTTATCTGAAATGCCCCCTTTCAAAGTAGCAGACCTTAAATAAAAGTGCTAGTAACAGTGAGAGAGGCTGAGCATCGGCCTGCCAGTAAACTCCACCACAAACAGACCTAAGCGAAAACCGTCTGGATGCCTGTCACACCTATAGTGACCGAGTGTTTTTTTCTAAGCATTACTTGACTGCGACCTGGTGTGGTGGCAGGTAACAGCTGTAACAACGGGAACAGAACGGCCACGCCCGCGGCACTTCTGCAACCCAAGCCAGGGCCCCTTGAAAGGAATTCTATCAGCGGGTACAAAGTTTCTTTCGGGCTCCCTTCCTTCCCTTCTCCATTAGTCATCCTGTTTTTATCCACAACGGTTTTGTGCCAAAAGTTGTAAGGTATAAAAGGGTATGGAAGATGAGAGACGGGTGGAATGAAGCGCTCTTTGATTTTCTGCATTTTCTGAGATCCCAGGAAATTCCTAGGCACCCTTTTTGGACCCCCGGGCCCGGATACGATGTACCCCTTGCAGCCCACTCTCAGAGGTCCTGATCCAAGCACAAACCGGCAGCCGCCACTCACTCCAAGAGCTGCACCTGTAAGGGTTCACTAATATTCAGTTCACTAGTTATAAGTTAGTTGTAAAGATTCACTGATATCCGTTTCACCAGTTATAAGTTATTTGTAAGGGGTCGCTAATATCCAAATCACCACATGTAGGTGTCTACTTACAAACAATTGAGGACTGGTGAAACGGATATCAGTGAATCTTTACAACTAACTTATAACTAGTGAACTGAATATTAGTGAACCCTTACACACCCACCTCCTACAAGGGCTCCACGGGGACTTCGCAGTCACACACAATCTCTCCTCTGTGTTCATGCATGAACACAAGCATCATGAGATCCCTGTCAAGCCTTCTGCAACCTACCTCATTTGACTTCCCACCACAATCTACACTTCTGCAGCACTATGCCCAATCTCACCTCCTGTACTTTACCCAGCAAAGTACTGTTGTTCATCTTGATAAATGTGTTTCCGGATTCCTCTCTTGGTACTTTCACTAAACAGCTGAACCATAACAAGAAAACCCGCTAAACACCCATGCGTTCTCTCGTTCCAATATGTATACTTTCACATCTTCCTTACTTAACATTTTCCAGCATGGAAAAATGTCACATTGATCCTCTTGTTCTCTTTCGTCCCAACTCTACCATCATTTACTGTACAACCGCTTCCCTTTATCTATACACAGATACAGAGTTTCACTCTATCCACGCATAGATACAGAAGCTAAATTCCTTATTATAGGTGTGTCATGACCTCATAAAGTATTTTGTCACAAACAGTATCTGAAATGAGACTTTTTCACAATCAATAATCCAGACATATCGCATGTTCACGAAACTTATCATAAGCTGACAAACGGAACTTCAGATGTCAGAAACCTTTATATGAATATACCTGGTGTTTTGTACGCTCACAAGAATGTTATAAGATCACACATTATTCTATGTGCCGTAAACTTGTAAACATTCAATGAGTAAGCTCACAAAACTATCTTCGGTGAATTAAACATAGTCCAGATTATTTCATATTTGTCATAAGAGCAGAAACGACATTTTATATATGTTAAAATCGTAAGGTTACAAACAGCATTCTCCGTAAGTGACAAGTTCACAAACAGTGTTATACACCTGCCATAACCTAAAAAAGGGAGTTTTAGGTGTGTCGCTAGCACGCCAACAAAAATTATAGGTATCGTACGCGTATAATTATTTCATATGTTCCCTATGGTCACCGATAATATCAACAAACATTTACGTAATTTATAATACATAAAGTCTAGAATACACTGTACAAAAACTCATGTGAAGACATATGCTCGCTGTTCTAACTTTTGATGTCTTGGAAGGAAATTTGTGACTAATCCCACAGCATTATTGCCTCAGGCACAAGTATGATGCACGATAGCAGTGAATTAAGCTGCTGAAGCAACATAAATCGAAAATCTTGCATTGATTAAATGTAGCAGTCCACATAATGCACCTTCGGTACACAAAAGCGGGGCTAGCCGCTGCAATAGTTAGACCAAAGATTACATGGCTACGCACACGTGTCAAGTCAGTGATAAAGAACCCTGCTAATTTCAAGCCGTCTGGCATGTCCATAGAAATATGACAAGTTTCACGTACGTTGTTTAAGATATTTTGTTTAATCCTTACTCGATTTCCTAATCCCAAACGGACTTCCGTGTTTTCGATAACAAGAGTATCTTACACCTTTTGATGTTTAACATTACTCATATATACTACTGTATACCAAGAATAATACGTGAAAGTTGCTCTCCTCCTGCCCTTGGAAGAGTAGATTACTTACGAAAATACGTACATAACACAAACACCATTAAGCCTAAGTTCTGTGGCGACAGAGAGCAGTGCTTGGACACGCAGTCAGCCGTAGGCCTACGACTGAACCATATTGATCTCAACACCAGTTGCCACATTCTCGTATTTTAGTCTCACTAAATCATCATACGCCACCACAAGTAATTGAATTATGGACCAAAAATTACGTAGAATATCTGTCGACATTTAGTATGATTATGAAGTGGCTTTATTCTGTTCATTACGTTACCAATACACAATTCTCAAAACTTTTTTATTCATCAGGAATTCAAGAAAATGAAAATAAACACCGAGTCAAGAACTCCTAGTGTTTTAATCTAAGTTTGTACGGAAAGTGAAGTCTGAGGATGGCTCGTTGTTTGGGTTTTATTAGGCCTAGCAACAACCAGGATCATCAAGGCGTCACCGAAAAATCCATTTAACACATTTATCACGCGTAAAAGTTAATTCTAGGACCACATACACTCTTCAATATGTGGCCAATGATAAAACTAATAATAAATAATCACAGGAGGATGACAATAATGTGGTTTACATTCCTGCTAGGTGCTTGGTTTACCACGTCGCCCTGAGCTGGGCCTAACCCGACCCACCACATTTTCCTCCCCAGCAACGATACTGTATCACAATTGTCCTTATGATCTTCAAGTTTAAGATAGTTTAGGCTATCTAACATTACTATTCACTAATTCTTAAATCAAACTTCATTCTACGAAAGATGAAGAGAGCCGAATCTAAACCGATCAATCATTCTCAAACACCGTGAATAACATTTCCCCGTTCGGCATCCCTCCTCACTCAGGTCCTGCCTTGGGCGACCCAAGCACACAAACATCCGCATCCACCCACCAGTCCATCACCAACTTTCCCTCTTACCATTCCCTTTGGCTGGTAACCTTGTAATGATGTGACGATGCCACAGAACATGGAAGCAAACTTAGACTCTTAAGCACAGTTTTATCTTTTAAAGATCAGCAAAACGGAGTGACGGACGATTGCCAGTATCAGTGAGTGGCCAGTTTATTGTAAACCTCAAGCACATACTGTGTGCAATAGCGCAAAAACAGCACAAGAATCCCGATTCCTCTATCAAGGAATAAAGTACTGAAATTGAACTGAAGGATTACAAAGGTTACAAAAGATCCTTGTACGACTCCAGCGCAGTGGTTCCCAAACTTTTTTCTGCCATTTCCTCCTGCACCCAGTTCAACTATCCAGATTTCCCCCTTCATGAGTACGAGGGAAAGAGTAGTCAAAACACACTGTGACTATTTACTAATTTATTTTATTTATGTGTGAACGTGAACCGAACCTGATAGATATGGCGCCGCCCATTTACAACTGGCATTCTTTCTCTCTCAGACATGAGAAAATCCATGAGATTTTTATTATTGCTAGTAGGCAGTGTAATTATTTCCACCCTGGTAGCTTCAAATTTCCCCCCCAGGGAGAAATTTCCCCCAGTTTTGGAAATGCTGCTCCTGCGGATGGGTAATCTTTACATACATTGTCACAAAGTTGTTTCACTATAAGTTTCATTGACTAGAAGCAAAAAGTGGATACAAACTTGGGATGTCAGGTATTTTGTGATTAATAATAGTCTTGTGCCGTTTCTTGCAAGGGTATGTTTGGACCTGTCCTTAAAAGGCTTTATTATAAGCAAAAGTGCCAAGATGTGTGCCTGGCGTCCAAGACGACTCACGAGGATAGTGGCCATAATAATACCTGTAAGAGAGAGAGAGAGAGAGAGAGAGAGAGAGAGAGAGAGAAACAACGCCCCTCAGTAAATAATGAGATCATACAACGGATCTCCAAAGCCATCTTTGCAGTATGACAAGCTCGCTAGGTCGAGAGAAAATTTGATACCAAGTTCCCAGTATATCAAGCTGTCGAATGAAGAACTGGTTTCATCAAAGAAGACCAAACTTACAAAACAGCTGGAGTTAACGCAAGAAACAATATCTTCTACATGAAACTATTTGGCACATTAAGATTTCCAGTCATTATATTTGAGATATATTACATAACATCATTTATGCTGCAATTGTAAAGCTACTAAGCTATAGTTTTGCCGCCTCTTTCCCCAGAAAAATTTAACTGCCACCATCCTTTTCCGGAAGTTATGCTGTCAGCATTTATTTACAGAAAGAAGGGACACCGCACTAAAAGCCTTCAACGTTAACTCTTACATTAATCTTATCTTCTTATTAATCATACAGGTAGTTATCATTCAAGTGGATTGTTTCGTGATTTATCAAGTGCATCGTTAGTGCACCTCCTTAGGCATCCGTGCTTTCTTCCTATTCTACATTACAAAAACATTTTCCCCTCGATCTTTCCGATTAGCGAACGAGTCACAAAACGGTAGTTGTATCTGATCTCGTGACAAATTTACGGCCTTTTTCAAGTCAGTAAGTTGTTGTAATACAAGAACGAAAACCACACATCGATCAGCTGATCGAGGGTAAACATAATTCATCTACAAAAACGTAATGAAGTGATAGATTTTTTTTTCAAAGGAAATTATTTTATGAGAAGCCAGTCTGTACCCACAAATCTGTTGGTTTGCATAGTATTTACAAAATTCTACAATCTAGCAATTCCAAAGCAAAACAATTTGATTTATGGCTGGATTCCCCTAAAATGCAACAATTCGGCATAAATACACAATTTGTTGCAAATCTCCCATACCGGAAAATGCTGCTAATTGCTGGACACATAGATGAACATATAATATTGTGAGATTGGGTGACGCAAGGATTCTTTTTCTTTCATATGGACTACTAAGGGATGAAGAACGTATGTAGATGTGCCAGGCTCCACAAGAAATACCAATAAACAGAGAGATAACTTCAAGGCCTGGCAGGTAAACACTGACCCGGGAAGAGAAAGCCAGGTTACAAGATAGCCATCAGAAAGGGATCCTGATATGTATACTCGTGGCTTTTTGCTCTTGAGTACTGAAGGGAGGAGGTAGAACCGACTGGGGGAATACCCCATTACTATATCAAAAGATTGCCCTAACCATGTATACCACATCGCCCTAGCCCGAGCACGCCTTGCACCATCCTGCATGATCTGGCTCCGAACACTCAAAACCTTTATCACTCCATCTTTCCATCCCTAACTTGGTGTCCATTCTTGTCCCACCACTTCCAACACTTATTTTTCTGTCAATCTCTCCTTACTCATCCTTTCCATATCTCCAGATCAGTTCAGCACACCCTCTTCAGCTCTCAACCACACTCTTCATATTACCTCAGCATTCCTCATACCCTATCAATTCGTACTCGATCAACCCTCCTCACCAAAAATATTATCCTCAAACGTTTTATTTCCACCATATTCACCCACTTTCGTATTTTCTCATCTATAGCCCATGCCTCATATTCATACATCATTGTTGGCACTCTCAGAAAGAGCTCTCTCATTCCACACGTTCCTCACTGCTCCCCAAAACTTCGTCCACTAACCTAATTTATGACCCAAATCCAATCTCATGGTTCCATTCACCATGTCCACTTCCAAGTATCTTAAAGCACTTCACTTTATTCAAGGTTTCTCCATTCACACTCACATCTCAGCCAACCTCTTTCAGCACGTAGTACTAAACCTAATAACCTTGCTTTTATTCATATCTATTGTAAACTCTCGCCTTTCACATACTCCACCTAACTCAAGACACCAACTTCTACAGTTTCTCACTCGAATATGGTACCAGTGCCGTATCAACAGCATTGTCAACATATTGAAACGATTTGCCAAGTAGAGTGATTGAAAGCAGTACTATAAATGCGTTTAAGAACAGACTTGATAAACACCACTTCAAGTGCACGACTTTTATTATCATTTGCACCTCCATAGTTAAAATGACAGTTTGCAGGTTGTTCTATTTGAGTAATCTATATGCCTCTTAACTTTTACCACACTATTCTGTGAGTTTCTGATATCTTGCCGTTTGAATTCCTTCGACTACCTTCCCGAGCCCACTTACTACTCCTTGCAGACTGTATACCTGCTCCTCTCTCCGAGACGCATTTTATCACCCTCACCGCCCCGACTATAAACAAATCAATCGGTCGTGGTGGCATTATACACCCCTGCCGCAGACCGACCCTCAACTAGAAGTATTCACCCTCCTCTTCCTCTCAATGGACTCGCACACTCACACACGCCTTCCTCTCTGGATAAAAAGTCATCAATGCTTCTTACAGCTTTCCAACAACACCATATATTCGTAGCACCTTCTACAAAACATTTCTGTAAACCCTATCATGTGCTTTCTCCAACTCTATAAACGCCACATACGAATCCCTCAGAGCAAACACCTGGTCTACTCATCCTCTATTACTCCCGATTCCACATTGTTTCCCCCCAGTCTGTTGTTGTGTATGCCACCACCCTCTCATTCACCGCTCGTATATACAGCTTAAATGGTACACTCAACAAACTAATACTTCTGTAATTCGAACAAACACTTTTATCTTCTTTGCTTTTTAAGCAGTAGCACTGTACATGGATTCCGATAATCCTCAGGCACCTCAAAATGATCCATACAGACACTGAAAATAATACCTCAGCAATCAACAGCAACAACAATCAGCCTCTTTCTTAATAAACTCAACTGCAATACCATCCACTCCACCCGCCCTGACGCATATCATCATCAAACCATCTGACCCAACGAATATATTGTCCTCAAACATCTCATTTCCAAAGCATCCACCCTCCTACACACATTCTAACATTAGCCTAAGCTTGCATCCATTCAACATCGTTGGGACTACTATTACCTTCAAACATGCCCATTCTTTTTAACCCTCACAAATAAGGAAATTTCTTTGCAAACATTCTTCAAAGCTCCCAGAACTTTCGCCCCCTCACTCACTCTAAGATTCACTTCCGTATCCACACAAACTCGCATTATATATATATATATATATATATATATATATATATATATATATATATATATATATATATATGTGTGTGTGTGTGTGTGTGTGTTTTAATTAGGCAAGGTATCTTCTCAAACATTTCGTTGAATATGACTCCTAATTCAGCATTTATCAATTTCTCACTGACGTAGCCCCCACTTATTGATGGTGATTTGCACTTGTCTAATTAACAAAAGGATATAAAAAACTGCAGAAGTCCCACTAGTCAATACGAGGAAGCTCCTGACCTCTGAATACCCAACAATCACTAGTATATGACTTCCTTGCATGTTTGCATCTATAACCTACTTTACAACTTGTTCCACTCGTCCCCTACTCTCGTTTCTCTAAAAAACTCACCCATTTATTCACCAATGCTAAATATCTTTTGTATTACTATACAAATTATAGTGCTATGGTTCGGTTCCCATCCCTTCAGATCATTCGTTACTAAATACATTAAACTTATTTATATGTTTGAACCTAATATTTACAGATCAATTGGCACACCTTAAATATATTATTTGATAAAAAATGAACATTTCTAAAGTATAAACACTGCAAAATCATTCTTCGTAAGCTACCTTCATGAAATACAAATGTAAATCCTCGTACTTCATCCAAAGTCTATGAAATAAAACTGAATTTCAAGTTCATCTAAAACCTGAACACGAAAACTAGCAACCTGAAACACTTGAAAATTGGTATTTAAACAATTGTTCACCCGTTAAACTTTTCTAACGATCGTATTTTTATCGGGACCCATATGAAAGCGGCCATCGGACAAAGGATTCGACTCCCTTTCTTTGTTGTACGAACCACACCATCAGACAACCGACAGACCCCAAAAGGGAGCAGAGCCGTGTATAGTGACGAACCCAGTGGTAAACAGCCCCTACTAATCTTTTCTACCGTTAAAGCCAAACCAGTATGACTAAGAGACTCAACCACTTCACCGTCGCAAATAAACCATGATGATTCAACGAGTGACAAATAATTATGACAGGAACTAATTAATCATAGTGACTGAAAGAGCGATTCGCCTTCATCGTAAAACTGAATTAAAAGACTCAAAGAGGGAATTACCTTTATGGCAAGAACCAAATGGAGATAACTGTACGAGCGACTCACCATCTCTGCCGTTGGAATCAAATCATGATTCTTGGAGCTGCTAACAAAATTTTATCGAAAACATAATACAATGGCGACTAACGAGCGACCTGTCTTTCTCAGTCACATCATGGCAATTCGAGGAGCGACACCTTTCCTACTGAAAGAAATGAGAGAACTTTTTAAAACGAACCAAATACAGGTGACAACAAGAACCACTCACCTTTGTAGTATCATATCGTCCCTCCGAAGCCTACACTGTCGCGCCTCAACTTTCCGATTACTGTAGCGCTACTGACCTCGGAGTCAGACACTTTTAGGACCTTGCGCCTACAACCCAACAAAGGAAGGATGCCAGATGTCGATTTATTGTTTATTTCTAAGTGCAAAGAGCATAATTCTTAGATCACACTCAATCTTTCACATCTTACTTCTAATTTTTGTTGTAGATGAATGATTTAGTTACACTGCTGATTCAAAAGGTTTGAAGTAAATCCGAATATCATTTCGATAGAATTTAAGGCAAAAACTATTACAAATCAGATCCCAAGTAGTCCGTGGCAAATGCTTCTATTACAGGTGAGAGGCAAAAGGAGAAATTATATTACTCAGAATAATAAAGACAAAAATTCAGTACCAAAGTAACATAGAATCAGGCAGACGTCCGTAACATCATTACTCGTGTAAACATGAAAATATAACGGAAATCAAGGCCGGGCCTTAGTTGAAATATAGAGAGAATAATGAAACGGAAAAAGAAAAGACAAGGGAAAGTGATTACGAATTTTTGAGAGTGACATTTCATTTCCGACACTTCCACCCTCCTCTGCACAGCCCTATCTATAGCTCAAGCCTCGCAACCATGTCATATTGAAAAACTTACTTCATTCAACATTAATTCTATCACTCGTTTTGTTAATAGTCAACATGCATAACTTTGTTTATAGGTATTCCTTTAACAAGTTTAATAATGAATAATGTGAAATTTTTCACTTATCACTATTACATTCATTATGTGCTTAACTGTAATACCAACCATATCATTTTAAAAAGTGGGTAATGACTATTAATATACTAAAGTTTTCACTAATTCAACAATGGGCAACAACAATGATGCAGTATGTAACAGTATCAGAACTTCTGTACCTCGTTTGACAGTAGAACTGGAGAGAAAACTGCAAATGTTAAACTTCTTAACACAATTCATACATCTAGTTTAACATCGATAAGTTATATTCAATGATGATTGATTCAAGAACGTTCTAAGGGTGCTAACAGAGACAACTTGAGCAGGGCAGCTCCTTAGTAAAAGTCAGTTTCGGTGTAAATCAATATGAAGATCAAGAGATGCGATCAGTGCCATGAGAACGTTAAGAGAAAAATCAATAGATCATAATTTAGAGACGTAATTTATATCTACGGTACCGGGAGAGCATTGTACACTCATCGGCCTCTATCTCCTGAACATTATCTATCTTACAACTTCGTAAATCTATGTATGGTGTCTGCATTAAGCATGTACTCATTCATTCTGTTCCACTCAACCACCACTTTCATACTATACAAGTATTTCTTTACATTTTTTTGATGGTTCTTAATTTCATGTTATGTCCTCTTTTCCTCTCTCCTTATCTCACTTGGAAGAACTGTTCAGTGTCCACATCGTTGACCTCTTTCGGAAACATAATGGTTATTATAAGGTCTCTCTTCACTCTTTTCTTTTCCAAAGTGGGTAAATTTAAAGCCTTTCCAACTTCGTTCTCTTAGTATTTGAAACCCATCTTTGTTGCCATTCTCTGGAGGGTTTTAATTCAGCTCACTCTGCTTCCTTAAGTGATGTGACCAAACCTAAAGCATATAATGGTCTTGGCCTTATGGAAGATATGAATACCTTGCTAAATATTAACTTATTCAAATACTTAAAGGCTATTCTGATATTTGCCAGCATATAGTTTGTCTCCCTATTCTCCTAAGAGAATCTGGCGATGGGTAAGGGTCAACGTTGACTTTTGAGTCCTTACTTAGAGAATCCTACAGCTTATTTCCTGCTAGATACTAATCATATTGAAGCAGTTTTTCACTTTGTCCCATCCTTATTTAATGCTTTTACATTTGCTCTGGTTAAATTTGATCAACCATGTTTCAGACCAACTTTCTGGAGTCTGTAAGCAGATGCAGCAGCCCCTCGCTTTTCAACTCCGTCATGACCTTTGCATCATCTGCAAATATATTCAGGAAGGAGTCCATTCCTTCAGGCAAATCATTTATAAAAATCAGGAAGAGTAATTGTCCTACAACTGACTCTTGTGGAATTCCATTTGGTTCCTCTAACATACATCTTTTGTTATCTCCCACCGAGATAATCTATCCATCGAAAGTGTTCCCCCTTATTCCTGCCAGGTGATCCACCTCCTTAATCAGCCTCCCATGCAGTACATCGTCAAGTGCTTTCTGACAGTCCAGATACAAACAATCAACTTGAACAGACAGGGCCCAGTCACAACTGATCAGGATAACTGGACATCATTGTACTTTTTGGCTTAGAGTCCAGGTGTAATGTGGGTGGGGGGGGGGGGGCAGTTTTGGTGAACTGTAGTGACTATACACAACACAGAACAGGACTATAAAATATTCAAGATTAACTGAAAAGGATTTGAAAAGACTGTACAGCATTAAGAGACTGAGTATTTACAGCCAGACATGGATTATACACTGTTCAAAGAATGGATATTAAGGAGGTTTATATTGTATTGCTGATAACACCATATATGGGAAGAACAAAATATAGATATATCAGAATATTTAAGGGTAATCAAACACCCTGAAAGAGTTAATGCAGATGTGAACTATTATATATGAAGGGTGACTGTACAATAGATAAACAGACTGTACAATTATCAGGGTAAGTAAAGATATCTTAAGTATCTTTTCCTTATCTGAGTTAACTGTGCTTCCTTCTATCTTTGATGAAAATGCATGTGGGGTAACTACAATTATGAGGATACAGCACAATTTTCAAGACAAGTAATGATATTTTAAGTATCTTTTCAAAAGTTTTCAGTATACTTTCTTGCACCTTTGTGTACTTTTGAACCTCAACTTACAGCTTTTACATAACTTCAGTTTGTTAAAAAACTATGAAAAACATGAAAGTATTGTATGGTTCATTAGTGTGTGATACAAAGTAGAAAGATTATACTAGGAAGAGATATATATATATATATATATATATATATATATATATATATATATATATATATATATATATATATAACTATGATATGATTGAGCACACTCATCACAAAATAATACATAAGGGATATATGATACACACATAAAGATCTTTTATATTTTTTCTTCATGTAGCAATGTTCCAGTGCAGAAGCAAAATTTGAGTAACATGAAATGTAAATATAATGAATGATAAGTGCATGCCACATTTATGAAGAAAAAATGACAAAAAAATAGCTTTTTTAGGAATGAGTAAACAATCTCTTTTGGAGACAAAAACCTGTTTAGCGTGAGAGAGAGAGTGCTTGCTTAAATGAGGATCAAAACACAGTGGTTACAACAAGATTTCACCTTCCCCAGTCACATTGATTAATTTAGCTCCTGCTTGTTCATAGAGATTCAACAATGATATAACAGGTATGGAGGTGCAGGTGGCAGTGGTGGATTAACCATGGGGTGGATAAAGCTGCAGCCCTGGACTCACCAAAGAGCATAAGCTTACCAAATTAATGTAGGAAAAATATAAGGTCTCTCAAATATACAGAATGAAATACCCAATTGGAGGGAATAAACAGGGCCAAGAAAAATACTGCCTAACATCAGTGGTGTAATGAGGGGGATGCTAAGGTTGCAGCCCTGGGTGGCACCTTTTCAGGGATGGCATTCCAGGAGGCTAATAAATTGTGATTAAAGCCTAACTGGCAGCAACTGTTCTATGCTTTTTTTTTTCAAACACTTTTTCTTTGTGCCAAAAAAGATTTTTTATGTACATATAGATCTCACTCTCTGCAGGTTTACAAATCATGGAGTCATGTACTCACGGGTACATGCTCTGTGCACTAGCTTGATTATGCCTGGTGATGGAAGGGGGTTTACTATTCACAATTTTTTTTCTTATTTTCAATTAGGTCTTAGGGTTTGTGGAAGAAAATGACATCTTCATTGGTTAATCATTAAGAGGATTATTTTATAAAGAAATAAATGATGAATCCCTCAATGACATCATGAATATGAGGAGAAACTAGGAGCAGATCTTGAAAACCAGTTCTATGAATGTCAGTACATATTGACTGATAAGTTAGCAATGCTTCCAGCCAGAATATCTACAAATCTAAGTCAATCCACAAATCTAAGTCAAATGAGGAGGAGACAGCCAAGATATCCATCAACTGTACCAGGTGAGGGAGAGGAAAGTCAAATGGCGAATGAAGTAGCAAAAGAAATAACAAATAGCTTACATGTAAGCAAAATAAGGATTCAGCATAAGAACTAAGAGTGAGCATCAGGTGTTGCAGTCAATTACAGAATACATTTAGAGAACATTATACAATATACTATGGAAGCAAGTAAGATAGCATTATTGATTTTTTCGTGACCAGTGCTACAGCTGCTTATGCCTCACCAGCTACAAGGTAGCTAGTGAGGGATTCTTAAAGGTGATATTCCAATTCTGTGGCAGGGTGAATAACCATAATGCTGTTGTAAGGGGCACTGGAAACCTCCAAGTCACTTACAAACTTAAAAGGGAAAGTCCCAAGGTTAACATTTGGTCTGGAGTGACTCACAAGATGTGCAGGCCCTCTTTCTTCACTGAAGAGACAGCATGTTGGGAACCATACCTTAACATGTAGCAACAGTTCCCTATGTCAAAACTTACTGGTTCTTTTGCAGTAAGATGGAGCACCAGCACATTGGTCATTGGAATCCCACACTTTTCTAACTGCATCTTTAGTGAAACTTAGTGTGGTTATGGTGGGTCCATTATTTGGCCACCAAATTCACCAAACTTGATGCAGACTGATTTCTTTGCATGTGAAGTTTGTGAAGAACACTGTGTATACTCAATGACCCATGGACATTGATAATCTAAAGAACAAATTTGCTGTAGCATTCATGCAAATCACATAATTTTTCATTTACCCATACCGAAAGAGATCATCCAGTATTTTTCCTACTTTGCCATCACAATAAGGCACTGACTTGAATTTAAGACTTTCATTTTTGATGATACTGACCTTGTACCATCATTGAAAGGGTTCTGCTAAAAAAAATCAAGTAATACTCTGTACAGTATGTAGGCCTTGCACAAGCTTGTCTGACATGGACAAAAATAAGGAAAGCCAAGTTGTTAGCTACAGTAGAAACACACTATTTACCAAGTTTTGATCCATTTTAAGATCTATCTAACTAATTCTTTCCTTTTGTGTACCTGTTAATCTGATAAAACATTTTCAATACTGAAAAATGCATTTTCTGGATTATATGGAGTCGTGACTCAGGTGATACTGACATTTGAGACAAACTTGACATCACCAACAAACCCAGTAACAAATTTGTCGCACCCTAAATCTGGTATACATTCACCACAATTAGAATGTAATGAAAACTGAATACAACAGTGCTAAGTCATGCTCAATAAATATGAATTTTGATTGGAAAAATGGAAAAAATTTTAACAATCTTGGTAGAATATAAACAAAGAAACAGACTTCCTTAATCTCAAGTATAAACTGAGCAAAGCAACTATATACAAACTGTAGAGGCATTTCAGTGGTAACATCACATCATATAACTTCTAAACTAAATGCAAAGACAGCTATCCACCTAATTTAACTTCAAGGTGCATCTTTGTGTCACACACAACATGAGGGAAAACAAGCAAAGGAATTCTACTGTCTACTTATTGACTAATGTATACTTTTGATGTCCATGTGTATGTTAAGGTTTAGGTAAGTACAGTATTTCACCAAACCTTTAAACTTTTTCATAAACAGATTTTTAATCTATGGCTTTGTATGTTCATCCCTATTTTAAATTGTTTAGTTCATTGCCAGCTTTTACACTGTTTGTCAAAAATAAACTGCTAAAAAACATTCAGCACCTTTGATATTTACCTGTTAAATACATAGCAGGAGAGGTTATTTTCTGGTCAGTTACAAATATAAAACAGCATGCAACACAATAGACAGGACTACTCATTCATTACTGTCTACTGTTAGTACAGTATTAAAAAATTATCAAAATATATAAATATATATTCTATTATACTTGATCGCTGTTTAGCGCGTCAACGAGGTAGCGCCAGGAAACAGACAAAGAAGGACCCTTCCCCCCAAATACACACATATATACATACATGCACATATATGCACAGTATATATATATATAT
>JAYMFT010207398.1:0-11566 GCA_038088735.1 Panulirus argus | reverse complement strand
AGGTCTCACAGAGAGGGGAGAGTCGTGGGAGGGGCCGGTACTACTACTGCTAGAGCCCTCCCTCTCATTGGCAGGAGTTGTCGACTAAAGGTGATGAGGTATGTTGGTGCTAAAAGAGGACAAACTCTTCCTCTGAGAAAATTCAAATTCACTTTATATTTAGTGATGACAAGTGTGGATCAATGACAGTTCTAAGAAATAGCAGCATGAAATTAAAGGCCAATGAAATGATACTGTGGGATATGTCTCAGAGCTGTCAATGGTTGGGGAGGCCAATACCGCTACTCCCTGGGCCTTCCCTCTCCTTGGCAGTAGTCAGAACGCAGTTTATGTTAGTGTGAGTTTCTATAGGACCTTAAAGAAAGACGGACACTACCTTAAACAATCTTGGCATGTTGCTCAGGATCTATTCATACCTACTCGTGTAATTGAAGCGATTGTGTGTAAAAGAAGTATAATAAGTAACTGGGTTGATCAGTATTAAGACATCATCACGGGGAGGCACACCAAACCTGTTCACATATAACTAACTGACAGACTGGGCTTCACCTCTGATATTCGTTCATCGTACATCATATCCAATCGTTGACAAATCTATACCTAAGCACTCCTTTATATTCCCTCTTCCTTGAAAGCTCTATTTCAGCTATGCTGTGTGTTCTTGAGAAAAAGATGGGTAAACCTAAGAAGTGACAGAATAAGAGTATACTCACGAAGCTATGGATCAGAGTAAGGCGCACGGCCCAGAGGGTACCTCACACTATGCATTCGAGACGTCTGTAGGACACTTGATACGCCACTAAAAGTGTGGGTGCAGGTTATACCTCACGACTCACTGGAGGAAGAACTGTTACCAAGGGAATGAAAGAGGCAATATGTGTCTACATGTGAGAAAGACGATAGGAATGGTGCACTAGTCTACTGACCTGTGTCACTGACAAACTGTTTGTAATCTACCGGAAAAGATTATCAGGAAGGACAAACATCATTCCTCGATAAGGAGAGAATACCATAGTTGGAGACACAATGATGACTGAAGGGAAAGGATATGTATGATGAATCATGGCTTTACCACAGAATAAACAACTGGTGTGAGGAAAATGGAAGGTAGGCTGTGTTTTATTACTACTAGACAGACGTGGAAGAAGCTGACGACCAAGTGCTAAAATCAAGGAATACCAAACACTCTAATGTTTAAGCTTCCTCCCCTTATGACATGTTAGTGACACACACACAGACACACGCACACAACCATAAACACACACACACACATACACACGCATGTCGCAGAGTACAGACAGCTGGGCTGTACTTACAGACCTTAACAGCAGGTTCACCTAGTGAGCCAACCCGGCTTGTGAGTGGGCATAAGAGGCTTTCAAAGGCGCATTTTTAAAACGTAAACTGTGCGTTAAAATGGCTGCTCCCTCTCTTTTCGAAGATTATCAGGCCAGCTAAGTACCTCCCCACTGACAACAAACATGGGATTCGAACGTCTTCGCCAGTTTCTTGTGGTGGACGATGCCAAAGGCAGTCCATGCACACAGCAAAACCAACCCCGTCTTTTCTTGGATGTTATCTAATCTTTCGTATTGTTAGTCCAGGTGTTCTGTCGTGTTTTAGCTTCGCTTTCTGAATTAGGTATCATTTGCTTAATGAGAATTCCTCGATATGATTACTAATCATAACTTTCTGATAATGTGGTCATTACATCAGTCAGTTACATCGGTTTGCAGCTTAAAGTTATAGTACTATTCCACTATTTATGTAAAATGGCCTTCTACAGGTCGACTTCATTCTACTGGGAGATTACCCTCATCTAATGGAGTATAAAACGGCTTTAGTTCTGATCAGTTACATCAGAGTTCTTGAATTCAAAGCACGGGCCGGGACGCAATACTGGGTCGAAAGCTTTAGTTCACTGGGTCGCTACTTGCATCCGTTCAGAAATAATCTTCGCTCGCCACAGGAACGAATTTATCCTCTGTTACTTTTGTACTGCGGGAGCGTGAACGTTGTCCCTTCTTTAGTCATACATTATGCCCAACGCTTTGACAGGACAGATCGTTTTGTTATAGGATGTAAAGTCACTGTTCAGTCATCAAGTACGTGTGAACCTTATAAAGATACACAGGCAGAGAGGCGTGTGTCGCGCGTGGGAGAGGCCTCATCCTCATCAGCCTCCTCTTCTGAACCGCCTGCCAAGAAGAAAGTAAAGTCATGGACATGGCAGCACAGCGATGAGTTTTTGAAGTATGGCTTTATCAAGTGTGGACAGGAAAAAGGAGAACCAAGGCCACAGTGTGTGATTTGCAGTGAAGTTCTTGCAAATGAAAGTTAGAAACCATCAAAATTAAAGAGACATCATGGGACAAAGCATACTGACCTCGTTGGAAAACCAGTCGAGCATTTCCAAGGAAGAAAGGAGCAAATGAACATGTCATCATATTTTGTTTCCTATCGCGCCGCAAAAGAGAAATACCATATACGTACGGTGAGAAACTTATTTTCCCATCCGCTGTGGATATATTGAGTGCGGTTCTTGATGAGAAGTCGGCAGACAAGATCCAATGTGTCCCTCTCAGTGATACAACAGTGTCACGGCGGATAAATGATATTGCGGAAAATTTAGAATTTCAGCTGGTGTCACGTCTGCAGTCTGCTGGAGAATTTGCTATTCAGCTTGACGAAAGTTCTGATATATCTAAGTGTGCAATAGTCTTGGTTTATGTGAGGTACGTATGGAACGATGACTTCTTGGAAGACTTGCTCTGTTACTTAACCTTACCTACACATACATCGGGATCAGAGATATACAGAGTGTTGAATGACTCTGTAGATAGAAAATACAAACTGAAGTGGGCCAACTGTAAAGGAATTACAACTGATAGAGCAACAAACATGACTGGTAAAAAGAGTGGGGTTGTGACTAAAATATCAGAGGCAGCCGGTACTGACATTGCTTCATCCACCGTGTAGCGCTGGCTCCCAGACAGTCTCAGAGGTGTTCTAAATGAGGTGGTGAAAGTTATTAACATAATCAAAGAAAGTTCATCTAACAGTCGGTTGTTTGAAATGTTGTGCTTGGAGATGGGAGCTGATCATTTTAACAAGGGTTTATGAGCTAAGGATGGAGATTCATATTTTCCTTTTGGATTAAAAATCTAGCATGACAGACTTGTTTTGCAATGATGAGTGGATCCTGAAGCTGTCATATTTAACAGACATTTTCTCAAAGCTAGCTGAACTTAATCTGAAACTGCAAGGGATAGAAAACGATGCATTCCGACAGTGAGGAAGTAAAGACATTTATGAAATCAGTAATGTTGTGGCAAGCTGGGCTTGGAGTTGATCGCCCTGTTTACTACATGTTCCTAACACTTTCGCAGATATTGAAGTAAACAGCATTAGTCAAGAAAATCTGAAGATAATTAAATGCGATATACAGCTACACCTTCATCCTTTGTCAGCGAGTTTTGAGCAGTACTTTCTTAAAGAAAAGTAACAAGATATGAGAGAAAAGCACCGGGTAAAAGACCCTTACGCTTTTGAAAGACCAGAGGCTGTAGTAGGGCTAAACCTAACACCTGACCTAGAAAATGAACTTCATCTCACAAGCGATACATCATTAAGAATCAGGCACAAGTCATCATCTTTGTCACCATTTTGGATAAGTGTTTCCAAGGAATATCCACATCTAAGTAAGGAAAGTATCTTGCTTTTGATACCTTTTACAACAAGATACTTGCTTGAAGCTGGTTTCTCAACCCTGACTAAGCCAAAAAAACAAAGAAAGAAACCGACTCAATCCTACAGCCGACATGTGTGTGGCATTATCCTCCTGCAAGCCAGACTGGGCAAAGAAAACGAGTAACAAACAGGCACGGCACACCAGCCACACTGAACAGGTAACTGTATACTACTTTTCTCTGCTTTGTTGCAATTTACACAGTAGTTCTACATATTTTGAAGTATTTTTTTGTAGGTAAAATTTACATTAGCACACTTTCAACTTATGCAATTATTCTGAATCTATATACGTATGTATGTATACATGTATATATAAGCATATGTATGTTTGTATATATGTGCGTATGTATGTATGTTTTCATACCCTAGGAAGAAAGGTACAACAGACGTGCAATAGGGTCGTGAAGGTAAAACTGTACATAAAATCAAACTGGGTCGCGATGAAAAAAGTTTGACTAACGCTGGTAAACACCTTTCTGGCTCACCCAGTCTCCTGCCGGGTCTCGACCCTCGCCCGCAGCTGTGTCGTGAGCCACCGAACCTTTAAACTTGGCAGCTCAACCGCCCAACCACCCAGTTAACTCATTACAACATAAAATTTGGAAAAATCTTTTATATGACCAAGTTTCATTACAGTTCAAAAACGAAATACGCGATATGCTTGTCTCTAAGCAGCGATGTCTTCGTCTACAGGCATACAGACGTATTGAGAGACGGGAAAGAATAGTTACATCATGGCATGATCCTCTTTCCTTAAAGAAAGTAATTTAAATGTAATTAATCCACTAGTTAAACCATGACTTTTCATCACCTCTTTTCAGGAATGAATCCAATTCAACTGCTCAGCTATTAAGATTGTGACGCTCAGGTTATGTACACTCCTGCATTCAATCTGCAGTATTAATACAGATGCTACTTTTCTGACCTTCCTAGGGCACTGCTGACGCCGTCTCTCACGAACAAAACAGGTATTACACCAACGCTCGAGGCGAAGTACATAGCAATACCACTTAAGGTCTCCAGGAGGAGGTTAGATTGCCCTTGCCTTGCCTCTTGCTTTCTGGTGCCGTATTTGAACGCAGCAAGAAGAGGCTGGAGGTGCCAGGGAGAGGCTGGAGGTGCCAGGGAGAGGCTGGCACAGATAGATCCACTCGTTCCTGTCAAGGAGCGCGTTTGTGCTATAACCTAGATCTACGTTTCAACCGTGTCCTTGTGTGTTTGTTCTGGGTACGTGACCGTGACTGTATTGGTGCACATATATGCATTTGTAAAGTGTATGTGTGTGTGTGTACGTGTGTCAGCCTGTGTATATGTGTCCTTGGCAGAAGCAGCCGGCCTGAAAACAGCTGGCCGAGCCTGGCATGCCTTGCAATATATATTAAAACATTTCGGTAAAGATTTTTTTTTTTTGTCAACCTCTGGATTTGGACAAGGCTAAGTTGCGTGAAGACTTTGATATACTAAATATTCAACATCCTGTACATATCACATCTATGTAAATTTGTTTATTGTAATAACTGGCGGTGGAGGAGGACATGAAAATGATGAACAAGTCGTTATTTCCCTTGTTGTTGTTACTGAGAATGTTGCGAGGGAAAAAAATTATTTGATGTAGGAGGGAAGTTGTTCTCTATTACTTTTTTTTTTTACTTATAAAGGGGGAAACTTCAGGGAATATATGAGAATATTCTCTATACTTTACCCGAGCTATAAGGCAGCCGGAAAAATTCTGCTGCAGATAACTTTTGAATCTTATGACACAACAAGTGTGGTTTAGGAGACAAGTGGGACCCTGAGGCTGGCAGGGAGGGGCTGGGGATAGCTTCAGGGAGAGGCTCGGGTGCCAGGGAGAGGCTGGAACACCAGGGAGAAATTAGGGAGCCAGGGAGAGGGGGTACAGGTGCCAAGGAGAGGCTCCTGAAGCTGCGACTGAAGGAATTAGGAAACTGAAAAATGAAAGGAAAGAATATGGTTACAAAGATAGAATGCCTGAAGGAACTGAGAGAAAAAGCTAAAGCAGGAAGAGACTGGAGGTTTAAGGGAGAAGCTGAGACGCCAGGGAGAGACTAGAATGCCTAGAAGAGGTTGAGCAAAAGGGAAAGATTGAGATGACACAGGGAGAGAGAAAATAGGAGTGTCAAGGAGAGCCTGAGAGTGCCAGGGGGAGGCTGAAGGTGCCAGTGAGAAGCTGAAGGTGCGAGGGAGAGGCCGGAGGTGTCAGGGAGAGGCTAGCATGCCAGGAGAAAGGAGTCACCTTAAGACGACCACAGAATAAGGTGGAAATGGCGCTTTCCTTTGTTAGTTTCCCGTGTGTTGTGTGAGCATCTCTGCGTTATGTTGCCTAAGGCTGTGTGCTACTGAACAGCATTGTGGTCCGTTGTCTCGAGCAGTTAGACTGTTCTGTATAGCCTGATAGCGTGTTCCTAGAAAGAGGGCTGCTGTCTGTTGCCTGAAGTTGTGTGTTTACCTACGTGGTCTGTTCTCTCTGTCTGTATTCATGACGAGCTTTGTGACCTTTTTTTCTAAGACTATATGTTCGTGAACAGTCCTGTAGTCTGTTGTCTCAGGCTGTGAGCTGCTCTGAGGTCTGTTGTCTGTGGTCTTGTTCTGGTGAGCAACCGTATGGTCCACTAAGGTTGTTATTCACTTATAAACTGCTATCTGGTGAGTAATTCTGTGTTGTATGCTGATGAACAGACCTTTGGCTTATGGTATCAAATTGTGTGCTGCTGGACTGCACTATGTTCACATAAGATAAATACAGGTGGACAAATCTATGACCTGTTCTCACAAGCTGCGGGCTGGTGAAATGTTCTATGGTCTTTCGTCCAATATATTTAATATACAGTAATCAAAATCTTATTTACAGAATCTGATGATCCAAAAACACGACTTTCACATCAGAATCCGATTTAGCATTACAAACATTGCCTATACTGTGACTTTAAAGCAAATATATTTTTTGAAGAAAATTGACAAAAAACGCAGGTTATAGTTTAGGGTATTTTTTGCGAGAAAAAACTTTATGTTTCAAAACTGGAATATAACTTTGAAAGTCTTCTCTCCTTGAAATAAAGATATAAAACGTCGAAAAACGCCACATTGGGTTGACATATAGCGTATAATTGTAAAGTTAATAATAATGGAATGTATCTAATATACAATGATTAAAGCCTTAATTACATAATCTGATGATCCAAAATCACGATTTTCACATCAGAATCCTCTTCAGCTTGAAAAACATTGCTTATACTGTGATTTTAAAGCAAATGTATTTTTTAAAGAAAACTGACAAAAACTGCAGGTAATAGATAGTTCAGAGTATTTCTTACGAGAAAAAAAATTTTGTTTCAAGACTAGAATATAGCATAATAAAAGTCTTCTTTCCTAAAAATAAAGATAGAAAATGTCGAAAAACGCCACTTTCGGCCGACATTTAGCGTATGACTATGAAGGTAATAATAATGGAATATATTTAATATACAATTATTAAAAATTTTATTGCAGAATCTGATGACCCCAAAAAACTATTTTCACATCAGAATCCTTTTCAGCTTGAAAAACATTACCTATACAGTGATTTTAAAGCAAATCTATTTTCCTGAAGAAAACTGACAAAAAACCGCAGGTAATTGTTCAGGGTATTTTTTACGAGAAAAATTGTTTCAAAACTGGGACATAACATAATGAAAGTCAGCCAGCAAATGTTGTGTACATGGAGCCAACGCTTTTTCTTTTCCTAAGTTGTGTGCTGTTAAGCAACCTGTAGTCTGCTGCTCGAAACGACATACTCTTTAACAGCCTCTGGCTGTTGTCCCAGTCTGTGTACTGTTAAAGCAGCCTCTGATCATCTATCCCTGGCAGCGTACTGTTTGCAAACCTCTGGTCTGGTATCTCAGTCTAAGTGCTGTTAGCCAGCATCTGGTCTGCTGTCCCAGGCTGTGTACTGTAGAACAGCCTCTGGTCTGCTGTTTCAAGCTGTGTGCTGGTGTACGACTCGTCTTTTCTAATATTTACTCCAGTGTTGAATCGTCTGTGGATCCATTTAGACGTACTTTACAGTCGACCTATTCAAACAGCTAAATGAAGCCTAGTCTGCATTATTAGATCCAATAATATTTGACCTTTCACTTTACTGATGGCTGTTGCTTTCACACATACAGTATGTACGTAAAACGCCATATTTCCTTCACGACGAACATGAATACTTTATGTAACGTTTATCAGCAAGTGTAAGGGAGCAGTGTAGCTCACAGGAGGCTTGACTTTCATCCTTTACAACGCCGTATGCAGGAGGAGGATTCGGGATGACTTATAAAGAAGTCCTGTCCGCAGGTGCTTTGTGCTACAGCTACAGTACAACACTACACTGTAGACGGGAACTTGCTGGGAAAAATTCAAAATTAGGTGCTATGGCCGCTGATGTTTCTGTCCGTTAAGTTCTGTTTTCCGGTGATGAAGACACTATTTGGCTGCTTCAAGGGGCAGTGTCTTGTTGTCACTGACGCTCCTCCCCTCCTTAACGTTGCTGCCGTTACTCGTGCCGTTGCTGCTGCGCACACTGCACCACCACAGTGAAAATTACTGTTGCTGTTGAGTTGTTTTCGGGTCTTTTGTCGTCAGCAGGAGGGAGCAGGAGGTGTAGCAGATTGTAGCTGGAAGCTGATGCTCAAGGAACGCTGTTGAGAGATCGCTCGCAGCCAATATTACTCGTCGGGTTTAATTGAAATATCTTCCCGCCCGTAGTGTCGCCTGGGAGGAAGGAGGGGAGGGGGTGTTGCCTACAGGTTCCACTCCACTCCAGCCGGTGGAGCTGAGGTTCCCAACTGTAAAGACCTATTTCTGCTGTACGGGGGATTATGATCAGGTCACCCCTCATTCCTTATCTCTCCCAAAGTAGACAAATCTTAGGCCTCTAGCTTTTTCCCTGTAACTTAGACCGGTAAGCGCTGGTCTGGCTAGACTCCAGCCACTTGGAAACCCCACACCTTCATCATCATCTTGGTTCACGTTATCTGGGTGGGTCAACCGGCCGCCGGCCTCGTATAACTCGCCTCCAGGACTTTATTACTGTGAAAAATATCGACCTTGTCCTCACAGGGCGCCAGTGAGGACAGGACCTGAACGCCACCGTCTCTCAGGATCATCTGTATGCCCTTCTTCCCTCACCACACTAACCTGTATGTTCCCGATGTCTTCCACTATCACCAGCAGCCTCGAAAAAGAGCCCAGTGGTCTGTTGCTGTTTGGATGCCTTTTGTATCTTGATCACAGGGGCGAGGCGAGGCTGAGAACCCAACAGCTGACTGGCATCATCTTGGCCAAAGAAGCGACGCTGAGGCCCAGACCTGATCAACTACTAATTACACCCTCGCAATTATCGTGTGCGCTATTTGCCTGTAAAACAAATATCGTTCGGTATAGTGATGGAGTAAATGAACTATCAGTCGTATTACATCTTCATGTTGTCTACGTCCTGAGTCTACTGATGGGGACAGTGTTTCCAGCCCATTCTTTGAGGTCGTTGGTATCTCTCTCTCTCTCTCTCTCTCTCTCTCTCTCCCCAGTATGGCTGAGGGAAACGATTTTTTTTCTTTTGCAAAATAACATTCGGGTTCTCTGTAATGCTTCATACCAACTGTAAGGCAATGAAAAAGTATATGCGTTTATATCTATCTATATGTGTGTGTGTTTTGTGTGTGTGTGTGTGTGTGTGTGTGTGTGTGTGTGTGTGTGTGGAAACAAGCACAAACTCACCCCAGATGACGGCATTAAGGCGAAAGTATTGCAGAGTGTTTACTTCACCCCACGCGGTGTTTACACTCGTCCCACTGACAAACAAAACAGCCCTTCTAAAGGCCCATGGTGGCCTTCTTAAATGGACTTATAGTTCTAACATTTATGATAACAGCAGGCAGCTTATTCCGGTGGTCAGTTACCCTATTCATAAACAAACATTTTCCTTTATCGATATGAGACACTTGAGGCCCATAGTTCCACTCAACAGGATCACTATATACATGGAAGTGTGACTTTATTAGTGTTATCAAGTTATCTGGATTTCTTAAAAGAAGAATCGTCATTCAACTCGTCAAGACGCCTCCGTTTTTGTAGGGAGTATAGCTACAGTTCCTTTATCCTTACCGCAATTTGGCTTGGCTTCTGGCATTGTTATCTATCTTGCTGCCCTTGTTTGAACTCTCTTCAAATCTTTCTTCGTCCTTTAGGTAAACCGAAGTTCAGAACCGCATCACATACTCGAAATATCCTCTTCCTGGCGAGTGAGAGAAGGTCAGTGCGGTGTCTGATGCGCTGGCGTGCAAGCTTGCTCTGTGGCTTTTTTATTGTTTTTTATAATATTTCCACAATCTCGTTGGATCTCTTCAGTCACTTTTTTCCTAATAATCCGTAGTCGTATTCATTTATATTTTACAAACACATTGCGCTACACTTATCCGCGTTGAGATTCATTGCCACTTATTCAATCAGACCGAAAGACAGTATTTATTGTCGAATATCGTTCCACACTATATATATATATATATATATATATATATATATATATATATATATCAAATTTAGAAAACTTTGGAAATGAGAGTTAATTCTCGATTTATATACCAAACAAAAATGACTACGGATTGAGCCTTGCGGTACGCCAGTATTACCTTTGAGAGTTCAGATAGTTTTTTATTTTCTCCCATTTAGTTTTTTCGATGTTTTTCATTAGATAGCGAGCCTTCTATCCCTGTTTTATATCAGTCCCATGAGCTCCTCTTTTACATGATGATCTTTTCATGTAGGACTTTATCAAAGGTCCTTTTGAAGTGTAAATCTAGGACATGAGAACCTGTTTTTCTGTCCCGTGTCTTATACATTTAATTGAAAAGTTACTGTAAAGTGAAAAGACAATAAACTGAATTGGAAATTGTTGTAAATTGGAAGCCATGCTGACTATATGCCATTAATCCCACCTCACTGAAGGTATCTATACGCCTTCCTTAAAGAATAGTTGCCACCGTTTGCCACAGGCAGTGAATCAAGACTGATTGGACGGCAATTCAGTACACATTTTTTCATCTTTCATAGTTATTGGGGCGACATCTTTGCCAGCTTCCAGTCCTCGGACACCTTCTTGAGCTTGAATGTAGTAACAGGTGAAAGACATTGCTAACATTTTAGCTCTATCTTTCGACGCCAGTGATGAAAGGTCATCTAGACCTGATAACTTACTTGAATTTAACTTTTCAGAAGTAAAAATCAATATGTAGGATGTCAACCACACAGTAACTTCCTTTAGTATCAGCTTTTCTTCCTCTAAGAGTAAGCTGTACACTTATAGCTTACAAAACGTTTGAGATGTCCTTCTTACTGTGTGCTCTGAGTTAAAAGCTTTATTCAGTCCTGAGGCGTTGGCTTTGTCAACGTAAGACTAGGCCCCATTTCCATCTATTGTTTGTCCAGTAAGACTTTCTTTCACAGGTTTTGCCATCAGTGTACATGGAAGTTTTACTGGAGTTACTTCTAGCTATCACTGTGCATGATGATTTCAATCCTGTTCCTATGATTCTTATGAAGATTGCAACAAATACGGCAGTCTTAAGGTTTATCTAGGCATCTGTCAAAGAGTCCCAGCTCTGTATTCAACTAACGTACCCTGAAACGGTCTTCCATGTCTTTTTTTTTGTTTGACGGAATGTTCCTGGAAACTGAGAGTGAATGTCAACAACAACAACAACAACACACACACACACACACACACACACACACACACACACACACACACACACACACACACACATATATATATATATAT
>JAYMFT010207387.1:0-11566 GCA_038088735.1 Panulirus argus | reverse complement strand
TATATATATATATATATATATATAATACAATTTCTTTTAACTGTTTAGGGAATTCTTACTTATAAAGAAAGTCCCTTTTTCCATGTGTGTATGCTTCTTTGCATACGTCAACAATTTTTATTTTGTCAAGTGGGAGATGTGGTACGTAAGTGTTAGTACTATTTATTATTATTTTTATTATTGTTGTTGTTGTTGTTATAGTTTACCATTATTTTCATTATCATTACTACTTGTTATTACTGTTCTGCAATAATGACTTTTCTTAATATGACTTATTTTTATATCATCATTCATATTTTGTTTATTAAATGTCAAGTTTTCTTCTTCAGCAACAAATTATATATTTTACTGTTTTATTATCTCTGTCAGATTTCTCACCCTCTATGTATCCCATTACATATTTTCTCTCAAGTGGTTTGATTGTGTCCTTCTTCCTCCAGATATCAGCCATTTGATTATCTTTGTTGTTTATATATAGCCCCAGGCTGTTTTTGGCCTTTATAGATGTATCCCTCCCTGACCAGTGCCCCATAGTGGGTAGGGGTTATTCACTCAGTTTTTCACTATGTTCATATACATTTCTTCTTCCCATTTGGTTATTTAAAATAATTAATTCATCATACCTGTTTTCAAGATTTGTCTGAACATTTTTGATTACTTAGAAATACCTGTTTTAGATGCAAGTACCTTAGTCCTGCATGCTGTAGACATTTGAGTAGATGGTTCCTCTACGGTAGAGTGCTACCAACAGTTTTTCTCTTTACTCATTTTCTTCAATGCTGCACTGGAATAATTGTGTACTATTTCACGCAACTTTAGTTTAAAAGATACACTGTTATTTACCGGGGAGTACAATATACACAGTCAAGCTCACTGGCAGCGGCACTGTCCAGTATATTAACTCCTTGTTTTTCTTTAGTTCTTCGATATTACTTGTTCTTTTAGAGACGCAACAAGGGTTTATGTTACAGTCTAATCAGACCAGCTCAGCCAGATGCAAGAATTTAGGATGTCTTGAGTTTTTAACTTTTCTGCACGGTGCACTTTCATGCATCTCACGTTCATACAATAGATATCAACAAAGCATTGACACTGGCCCCTTGCACGTCGTCACATAAAAAATTGACACCATGCTCTACAACTATGTGGAAAAGTGGTTGACTAATTTTTTTCCATGCCAGAAACATGCATAATGGTTTCACCTCTAAAACACTTAAATTTGACAGGAGCACGCCTTTCACCAACTCTCTTCAGTCTTTTCTTACATTACCTCCCATTTCCTCAGGTAAGCCTGAATATGAAAATCCTTTTGTATTCATCAATCTCTTTCTACATGACCCATTACCCCAATCAGAATTCAACATGAGGGTCCTTTGGCATGCAGATGACTTCACAGTTATACCACTGCACCCTGACATGGTACCACAGTAGCAACATCAAGCATGCTGCACTACATTATACAACTGGAACAATGGCTTACCTTGAACAGAGTGTCTGCATCTCTACAGAAGCCTTCATTAACACTGTTAACCCCAGTTAGACATGAATCCTCCTCAACACTTCTAGTTACCCTGAATGGACCGTCTTACCAACTGAGCAAAACACCAACCATTCTAGGCATCACATGCAACACACACTTGACATGCACTCCCCACACCAATAACATCAACACAAAATCAACACACAAATTAAGTGTCCTCAGAACACTAGTTATTAACAGATTTGGACAAGACACAGAATCCTTCAACATCCCATAAACTTATCAGTTTGCTCCACTTTGAACTATGCCATACCTGCCTGGTCTTTCACTCAGTAGAGGAAATATAAGAACTGCAAACCACACAGAAGTACTCAAAGCAGTCAATGGCTTCAAAACAACTGGAAACATTTGACACCTTCAGAGTAAACTAAAATTCCAAAACAATTCCACCTCAGCATGCTTGGTTCAAAATTTGGTGTAACAGCACTTGGCCCCTCCCATCCAAACCGCTCTTAAGTAACCACCAACCATCAAGTAGAAATAAAAAACTACCCGTGCTTAACACTTCAGTAACTTCTACCCATGGATCCAGTAACCTTTACTCTTTCATCCCCCTCATCAACAAATTTAACACCGACAAAACACCTACACACTGAAATAACCCAACGAATGCTAAACAGCTGACTCTCGCCTGTCTAAAACTAATCTTCCTGACAAACATCTGTCTGAAACTGCACTCTCCAGACAAACACAACTTACACTCTCCTTATACTCTGGACATCATACATCACTAAACTACAAACACCATTTTGACATGTACCTAGACACTTCATCTCCTTCGTGCAACTATCTGTCTATATCTCTGATGCCTGTTCCAATTGAAACTCCCTTAAAGGGGTAGCCAAGGCAACAGAGTCTCCATAACTGAAGAACTCCAATGCTGCCTTGTAGCCTTTAGTGCTTTACCCTGAACAGCCACTGGCTGAGGGTAAGTCTAGCGCAGTGTTTGCATAGGCTCCAGCCAAATGTTCCTAATGACTATTTCTATCTAATGCTTTTACCTGCTACTACTACGTTATGTTTCTATGTAATGCTCCAGTGTAAATGTTCCTACCTACTACTTCTATTTACTGCTCCTACCATTTTGCCAAGAGGCAGGACTAGTGCATATCTCACCACTGGAAAATGTAGTTACAAAAAAATGAGCTGTGTGAGTTGAGTGTTACGTGTCAAGTGTTACTTGTGACAAGGAGAGGTTGTATGTTTGTGGACAAAATGCCAGAAGTCCACATGTTAGTGAGGCAGAAAGAAAAGACAGCTGCCTGGGTCAAAGGAGTGCAACTTGACAACCACTAAAGTGCCGGCTCGCTAAGCAGATGTCACTAGCCCTCCTCATATCCAGTTGGGTAATACCTCCCTTATCATTGGTTGCCTACCAGCTACTACCTACCTTGGTGCAATTGTCATTAACTTGACAGAGCTCTTGCTACTCTTTTGCTCGACATAGATGCATATACATTATCACATGCTCTGGGCTTAGATGCATATACATTGACACAACAGTGTATGACCTGTCGTCCTGACCAGTTGATGTGGCCAGGTTTTATGTATCTCAAATGTTTTATGAGTCATTCCATACAATCACCCAGTTTGAGAAAGATTTCCCAAGTCACCGTCTCAGATTCCCCTGAAAAAATTTATGAGGTGCTCCTATACCAAATGTTTAGAGAAATCCCATGTATTTGGTGTGTATCTGTAATAGTTTTGAAACTACAGCCCTATGAAATTTTAAGTAATTTTATGCATTTTACCGAACAAGCCTTTCGGTCCAACTTACGACATTCATAGCCCCTTTGATATGATATATACAACTTTGAAACTTTGTGACTAGGGCTAACATTTTCTGTAGAATTCAAAAATGTACTTAGATCAGGTGTATCTTTTGTACTTTTCCTCCTACAAACATTTTCTGTAGAATTCAAAAATGCACTTAGATCAGGTGTATCTTACGTACTTTTCCTCCTACAAGGCTCTGAGAATTCAAAGCATAGCAAAACGACACCCCATTTTGAGAGTTTCTCACTCAAACAGTATGCTAGATAAAGCTCTCAGAGTGTTTGCTTGCCATTTACAACATATTAAGCCATATGTATGCAGTAACCAAATTTATTGCTGTTATAGGAGTCAGAATAATTTGAACTCTACTCGATACACACATTTTGCTCAAAATTGCCCATTTTCATGTCCTCGTATGACCATGTGGGCAGTTGACCATCATTTTCATATTTTTATCATGTATTCTTACATATCTGAAGGTGGTCTGACAAAAATTTGGTGTTGTTGCTGAGCTTCCTTCTGGAGTTATGATTTTTTGAATGTGTATTAAATACTCGAGTGTATCATTGTCACAGAGTGACTTGTACAGTGACCGAAAACTATTTGTTTGCTGAAATATTTACGAAATATTGTTTTTGTCAAATAGGCAAAGTAAATTCTATTAAATTAAAATTGGCTGAATGGTTTGACACCTGTAAAACAATGATATCTGGTGTAAGGTCACACCACAGTTTCATTCCCTGTCCAGGAAATAAACTGGAAATGAGAAGAGTTTCCCTTGATGATGTGCACACCATTGTAAATTTAGGTAGTGAGACTGAAGAAAAGATTACTGTAAACTGGGAAGACTATTAACCAGGCAGATATGTAGCATGCATTTATGATGCCAACAGGTATATGGAAAATATCAAAGAATGCTCTGATGAGCATTCTGATGTTCTTGTTTCCTTCATGGAAATATCTAAGAACAATTTATTCTCTTGGCCTGTATGGTCTCGAAATGACGAATGCTAGGCTCCATTACAACATATCATATGTGTCATCAGTGCACCTAGTGCTTGCAACTACACAATTAGTTCCAGTAACCTGAACAAAATTCACACACTCTTCCCTAGAGATGTGCAAAATTAATAACTTGAGTATTGCCATATCCAGTTAAGTATGTTTTTGCAATATATATCATGCAAGTCATTGTGTTATTTGTGATACTGATGTCACAAAGTTCTTCAAAATGATAAACTATAGAATTAAGGTATTACCAAAAATTTGTAACGTTGTAATATTAAAAGCTATTTGGTGAAATGTTGACTTGTCACTATGAAAGTATTGACTGCTTTCACTGTGAATCTGAATACCATTTACAGTGATTGATTATGTCCTGAAAAGAAAAAGTTTTTGCTGTGATTATTTATCCATTACTGGAGATAATGTTTTGACATGTTTTTGACAAAATTGCCTAACTTGAAAGAAAATATTTTTGTTTGTTTTCTCTATTTTGAATTAGTTTATGAAGGGTAGTATGTTCCTGTTATTGAAGCAAGTTTATTTGGCAATACTGAAACTGTGAACTATGTCATATTACTGTTTTGGTTGAATTTGTACAGCAACAAGAGTATGATATCTCATTCTTTAAAAAAGATATAACTCCAGAAGGAAGCTCAGCAACAACACCAAATTTTGTTAGATCATCTTCAGATATATAAGAGTACATGGTAGACACATGAAAATGATGGTTAACTGCCCACATGGTCAAATGAGGGCATAAAGATAGGAAATTTTGAACAAATTTGAAAATCGAACACATTTAAAAAAATTATTCTCACACTCCTATAACAGTAATACATATGGTTACTCCATACACATGGCCTGATATGTCATAAATGACAGGAGAAAACTCTTTGAGTGTTTTATTCTATCATACTGTTTGAGTGAGCTCTCAAATGGGATATTGTTTAGTTACATTTTGAATTTTTCGCCATATTCTTGTAGTAGGAAAGGTAAGTAAGAGACACCTGATCTGATTACATTTTTGAATTCTACAGAAAAGATTAGCCTTAGTCACAAATTTCAAAGCTGTACATGCCATATCAAAGGAGCTACAAATGTTGGAAGTTGGATCGAAAGGCTCGTTCAGCAAATTACATTGAATTACTCGAAATTTCAAAGGGCTGTAGTTTCAGAATTATTAGATATAGACCTAATATTTGGGATTTCTCTATAAGTTTGGTATAGAAGTGTTTTTTTTTTTTTTTTTTTTTTTTTTTTTTCCCCCAGGGGAATCTGAGAGGATGGCCTGGGACCTTGTGGGTGATTTGATGTGGAATGACCCTTATGTAGTTGCTTTAATAGTAATATATAATAGAAAGCCACATGTATAATGAAATTTTGATGCTGGATTCTGTTCTTTATAGTTTATTAATTGTTTGAAATTTCATTTACAGACTTTCCGGAAGTTTGTCCAGATTGGACGGGTAGTCTACCTCAATGAAGGTCCATATAAGGGCAAATTGGCAGTCATTGTTGATATTGTTGATACTAATAGGGTAAGTTTACTTTTATGGTGATTTTTAAAGCAAAACTCTCCTTACAATTGAATTTGCAAAATCCAGTTGGAGGAACTGACTACCTGTATAATATTCTAAAACTAAAGACTTACATCTACATCCAAGTCCCACATGCTAATTCATGGTTTTCTTTGATAGACCACTTTTGTGCCACCACATTCTCTCTCACTACCACTTCCTTGGCTCCTGTACCCCTCCCACACCGCCAAGTCCTCCCTCCTTCTCAGGTTATCATGCCCTCCTTTACCACCACCAAGGCTGCCACACCCTTCCACACCACTGAGCCCTCCCTCCTTCCTTGGATAGCAAAACCTCTGTCAACACTAACATGTCCTCACTCACCCCTGCCACTCTCTCCCTCCCTGGTCTCCAAACCTTCCCTCACTACCACTACTACCTTCACAGCAGGCTACCACACCCTGAATGGCTGATGTCATTGTTCACTGGTTCACATGTCGTGCCACATTTCCATTCTTAACCTCTAGTATTGCCAGCACAGTCTTCCTTTTCAAAATCGATATTCTTTCATACTGGCTTGACATTTCTATCGACAAAGTACACTTATGTGCCAAGTAGCACTCAGGGTACGTTCCTGGAAAATGAAGCACTAAAGTGAAACAGCTCACTGTGGGGTCATTATACCAATGCTTATATAGAGAAGTGTTCCAGATGACTTTATCTTTTACCAATGACATATGTATACTGTATTGTAAATAAAGATAACGGGTATTGATACAGATTACGATATGTCTATTAATTAATGAATAACAAATAAACATTGTACAGTATTGTGTCATGTGACAGTCATTTGATGAAGTGATGATTGTAGGAGAATGAGTAAGTATTGTAAATGAGGATTACAGGTATTGATACAGATTACGGTAACATATCTCTATTGGTTAATGAATAACAACTAAACATTGTACAATATTGTGTCATGTGACAGTCATTTGATGAATAGTGACGATTGTAGGAGACTGAGTGAGAGCAGAAGCCTGTTGGTTAAGCGCTTTGGGTGAGAGGGAGGCTGCAGGCTGTGGATATCATACAGCTCAACTCTTGCTGAAACTGATCCATCTCTGCATCACTGAAATTATGATTTAGGTGGTGTTAATTGAGGTAGTGGTGATGATGGAAGTGGTGGTGAGAAGTTGATGCATCTTATTGGCTTTGGTAACTCGCTGCAGCACTGCCAGACTCTGTTGAACTGCTAATGTTTTCTCACAAAATTGAGTTTGAGCATAAATGGGCAACATCATATCCCTTCAGCATTATGTTGCATAACACTTGGAATATGGAGTGAGTGAGAAGATGGGGTTGTTGAAAGAGGTTAGTGGAAGGATGTGTTAACACAGGTTGTGTGTGTTGCCAAGATCTCTTCAACATTTGGTGTTTAACCCCCTGCCACTTAGACTAGCTTTGCGTATCCTGCTTTCCATTTTTTCTAACAAAATACTCCTTCGAACAAGTCACCTACTTTCCTGTTAACTTCTTGTTTGTCATGGCTGAAGTTTTTAGATTTGTCTGCATTCTTGATAGTGGTTCAAACCATTGATGTAGCCAATTTGATAGCATCACCCACATTGACCTGACAATCACCAGCTTCCAGCTGCCTAAACACTTGTATTTTTACATCCGGGGAGAGGTTTTCCTTAGGTGCTTTACATGCACTACCAGCACCTCCAGGTCTTCTTTCAGACATATTGGGTAAAAGATATTCAAAATAGTATGAAAAAAAATGTCAGTTTGGCAAGAATGTGTGCACATTCCAAGTACGGCCAAATTTACACAGTACTATCCGAGGAGTGCACTTAGCGCTGATTGGATGTGAGCGCATGCGAGTATGGCGCTCTGGTTGGCATGTTGTGAGTGTTCAGACCGGTGACTTTTGATTTCTTTTATGGATTTTTTTATTTTAAAGCTTCAGGATGCAAGCTAAAGCACTATAATGAAACTGCTGTAAGGGTTAGCATGCTTTGGGATATTAGTGTAGTGCCTGGAACAGATGAAGAAAAGGCCTCATTCATTCACATCCATTCTCTAACCATCATGTGTAATGCACCAAAACTACAGTTCTCTATATGCTCATGCCCCACAGACCATTCTATGATTTCCCCTGGCTGCTTTATATACTCTGGTTCAGTCCAGTGTTGGCTCACCCCTCCTTGTGATTACTATTTGTGGGTGCTAGGAGAAAGTTTTTCACTCGTGGTTCCTTGTCTCTTAATCTTGTGTTTATGTATCATTCTTTACCCCTATGTATGCACACATGCATACACACACACACACACTAACACAGCACTATGTCGTTTCAATTTACTTTATACTGTGCATGGATTTCACCCAACTGCATGTTCAGGTCCTTACCTCTCTCTCTCTCTCTCTCTCTCTCTCCATTTTTAATTACAGTTTCCCGCGTTAGCGAGGTAGCGCCAGGAGACAGAGTATGAAAGACACAAACACTCATACATATGTATATATATATGTATGCACATACACATTCATACAAGTACATATATTCATAACTTGCCTTCATCCATTCCTGATGCCACCCCGCTCTATAGGTAGCAGCAAAAATGTATGAAAGAAAAAAAAAAGAACTATTACATTCTCTTCTTTTCCCCCACACCCCTGCATCATTGAGGTAGCACCAAGGAACAAAGAAAGGCCAAATCTGCTCATACCCATACACGAACTGTCATGTGTGATGCACCGAAACCTCAGCTCCCTGTTCACATCCAGTCCCCACAAACCTTTCCATGGTTTACCCTGGATGTTTCACATGCCCTAGTTCAGTCCGTTGATGGTACAGTGGCTCCACATTATTGAAATTCACTCTATTCCTTGTATGCCTTTCACCATCCTGCATGTTCAGGCCCCAATTGCTCAAAATGTTTTTCACTCCATCGTTCCATCTCCATTGTGTTCTCCCAGTTCTTGTTCCTTCCACTTAAGACACACATATCCTCTTTGTCAACCTTTCCTCTCATTCTCTCCATGTGTCCAAACCATTTCAACATGCATAATCTTCTGCTATCTCAATCACTCTTTATTTCTACACATCTCTCTTACACTTTCATTACTTACTCCATCAAACAACCTCACACGACATTGCCCTCAAACATTTCATTTCCAACACATCCGCCCTTCTCCGCACAACCCTAGCTATGGCCTATGCCTTGCAGCCATATGATATTGTTGGAACTAGTGTTCCTTCAAACATGCTGATTTTTACCTTACAGGATAACATTCTCCTTTTCCACACATTCTTCGTTGCTCCCAGAACCTTCGCCCCCACCCCACCCTATGACTCACTTCCGCTTCCATGGTTCCATTCGCTGCTACATCCACTCCCAGATATCTAAAACACTTCACGTCCTTCAATTTTTCTCCATTTGAACCTGCATTCCAAGTAGCTTGCCCCTCAAACCTACTGAACCTAATAACCTTACTTTTATTCATATTTATTCTCAACTTTCTCCTTTCACACAGACTTCCAGACACAGTCACCAACCTCTTTAGTTTCTCACTTGGATCAGCCACCAGTTCTATATCATCAGTGACAGCAACTGACTCACTTCCCTGGCCCTCTCACCCCCATCAGATTGCTTACTCGCCCCTCTCTCCCAAGACTCATTGTGTTTACCTCCCTCACCAATTCATCCATAAACAAGTTAAAGGACCATGGTGATATCACATACCCCTGCCACAGACTGACCTTCACTGGGAACCATTCACTCTCCACTCTTCCTACTTGTGCACATGCATACACCTTTGATAAAAACTTACTACTAACAGCTTACCTCCCACACCATATAATCTTAAGACCTTTCACAAAGCATCTCTGTAAACCTTATTACATTCCTTCTTCATATCAATAAATGCCACATGGTGTAGCATTTAACATCTCTGACCATGACTCATTCACAGGCCGCCCAGGGTCGAGCGCATAGGTTCGAATCCTGGTTGCGGCAGTCGGTCCACAGTCAACCTAGCTATTCATCCACCCATAGTATCCCTTTCAGCTAGTACATAATTCAGTAATGCTCGCTTACCATTTTTCTTACTCCCAAACTTGTGTGTGTCCCTCTTTTTAAACATGGTATTCCTAACCAACTGTCCCTTTTCAGCACACAACTCCACAAGTTGTTCATTTCCATTTTCCTTTCTGAATACCCCATGCCTACCAGTTATTACCTCAACAGCCACATTACTCACCTTTGCATTTAAATCACCCTTCACTAATATTCAGTATGCTGCATCAGAACTGCTGAGAAACTCACTCAGCTGCTTATAGAATCCTTGCCTCTCATCCTCTTTCTTGTCATGGCTAGGTGCATAAGCCCTAGTTATTACCCATCTCTTGCAAGCTACTTTCATTTTACCTACATCAGTCTGAAGCTCACTTCCTTACATTCTTTCACACATTCCCATAACTCTGGCTTCAGCAGTAATACTACCCCTTCCTTAGCTTTTGCACTCAGAGCAGCCTCTGAATTTACCCGTAAGACATTCCCAAACCATTCTTCCCCTTTACTCAGAACCAGAACTTCCAGGTTCCTTTCCTCAGACATACTAACTATTTCTTCCCCTTTACTTTGAACTAGGACATCCAGGTTCGTTTCCTCAGACATACTAACTATTTCTTCTCTCTTCTCATATTGGTTACATCCACATACAGCTCTTGAAGAGGATGAGCACTACTTGTTTGGCTCCTTCTCTTCCCCGTTTTTTTTAGTTTGACAGATACACATTTACAATACTGTATATGAATGGAAAAAACTATTTGTGTTTAAGGTATTTTCTCATTTAAAGCCTCTGGCAATTTTCTTTTTAATGTACTTTGGAAAACTAATCATAAACTTTTTTTTTAACAGGTTTTGTTTGTGTTTGTCTTTAATGTTGTACACCCTTTTCAGTCTTTTCAACATTGAACCAAATTTTCCTTCTCGAACATGAACTTTTTTCTGGTTTAGAGCGACTTTCATTTTCATTTTAAGAAATGTTGCCCAATACCATTGTATGCAGTTATATTGATATAAACAAAAATTTATCCCATCTGTTTATCAATTGCTGGATATCTTGCTATCAGTTTGACTTGATGAATTGCCCAAAAAATCTAATGAGTTTTTTCCTTCCTAAAGTTCAATGTAATGGGTACTAGGTCTTTCTGTGCATATTTAATTCCCTCAGAATATATGTATGTAAACTTTGCTCCTTTGAAACTTTAAAATATTAAGAGCTTTTCTGGTTTTGAGAAGATGAATGCAAGATCAGAGTTGAAAATAGTGCTTGATCAAAATTAAAAGAGTCTACATTGATAATTTTCAGTACTTGCTTTTGATACTAAATGTGACTAAAACTTTCAGGCTTTGATTGATGGTCCCTGCAGTAGAGTCCCTCGCCAGGAGTTCAGATTTTCAGAAATGTTTCTCACCAAGTACATGGTAAGCTCAGAAGTGTTTCTCACTAAATACAGGGTAAACTCTGAAGAGTTTCTCACTAAATAGATGGTAAGCTCGGAAGTGTTTCTCTCTAACTACATGGTAACTCTGAAGTGCTTTTCACTAAGTACATGGTAAGGCCTGAAGTGTTCCTCGCTAAGTATATGGCCAACTCTGAAGTTTTTCTTGCTAAGTACATGGTAAGGCTTTTTTTTTTTTTTTTTTTTTTTTTTTTTTTTTCT
>JAYMFT010207376.1:0-11566 GCA_038088735.1 Panulirus argus | reverse complement strand
TTTGGAAGGAGGCAACAGGTCCAGGAGGGAGCTCTTGTGTTAAAAATATGGGTGTTCTACATAAGTCTGGATGACTGACAAAGGATGAAGTCTGTAAGAGATGGAGACAAGCACTTTAAAGAAATGACTGGAGATGATGGTATATGACATGTGGGTGTTCATAAAATAGGATTAGAATTTAGAAAAATACAGAACAGGTATGACGAAGAGAAAGATATTACAAAGATGAGTAATATATCCAAAAATCATTGAGTGAGACAGTGAAAAAAAAACATGGGTTTTGAAAAAAAGAAAAGCATTTTCTTTCTAAGGCAGAGCCCAGCAAGCAACAAGAGATTGCAAGCTTGGCTGGGGGGTTAGACCCTTCTATTTCCCTACCCTTTTTGGTGGGAATTCATAGGTATTCTCCATCCCTTTACAACCATTTGCCTTTGATGATAGCTAGTCACTCATTAACAAGGTTCCCACAGCCAACTGGTGAATGCCCTAATTATGACATTACTGGCCTATCCAACTCAGGGACATGAGCATTCTGCAGTATTCAGATTGTGTAAATCATTGGTGTCAGCTCAAAAAGAGTCAAAACCAAGAGTTAGAAAAGAGCTTTTGAAAAAAGAGGGGGCATGAAGGAAAGGGAAGAAAACTGATAAAAATTGCTCGTGGGGCTCCACCATGGCGAGAAAAGGTTTTTCATTCTTCAAATGTCTACATTTTTCTCCTCAGTTGGTAAGCCCCATAAGCAATGAGAGCATAACCACTTTAAGGAAGAGGGTTTAGAGAAAAGCTTTAACCCAATAAGAGAAATGCAAGACTCAAATCAATGAATACCCTCTTATAGTAATCTGGAGTCTGCATAAAATCTCTACCCCCAAGGGAGGATTCTCCCCAGAGCCTCATGCCTGAGATCCACAAAATCCATGTTAAAGTATTATTCAACAAAGGTGCTAAATGAGACAGAAACCTACTTTCCAACACTGAGGGCTTGTAGGTAAGTCTGGTTGTAGCTGAACAAGGTTTCAAGGTTCTTGGACAAACAAATGAATGTTCTCCTAAATAGTCTTCAGGAAGCCAAAGAAATCCTTGGGAGATTCACCAGGCATAAAGGGAGGTGCTACTACAGAGAAATTTTCCAAAAATTAATTACAATAAGGTTATATCCAAACTTAGTAATATGATGCATGGCCATGAGCATCTGACTTGGGTTAATCTTCACCTAGAAAGGTCATTGTCAAAAAGGAAAGACTGCTGTGTTTGGATATTGCACGAATCTTCCAGAAACAGGGCTATGGGGAAAAGAGTTTTCCACAGATATTGAAGAAATGTATATCCCATAAATCTTTTACAATGAAAGAAATCTAGGGACTTGGATAGCTCCTTCATTGGCTGATATGGTAATCCCACTAGTTCCCTCATTAAGAATCTATGAGCCTATCCCATATAAGATCAAATAGATTAATGCCAATACCAGTCAAAAAAGGTTCTCACAGGGTACTCAAATTACAGAAAAAGTATTACAAACCTTATTTTGTCATGAAAAATATTGTAAACACTAGACAGAAATTCCAATATAAAATGTCTGTCACTTTCAATAGGATCTTTTGTCATGTTATACTGGGAAGGATTGAAATGACTTTCAAACTTATTAGCAATGGATGAATGTTATGCAGGTCTTCTGTTAATTACTCCAAGAACCTCTGTCTATACATACATTTGAGAAAAAAATTAGTTTCTAGGATCCTCAATTTTAGCCCCTGCTGGGAGATGAAGATGTCCTTAGAAAGTCATGAGGAATTAAACAGTGGGCCTTACACAACTGTAGCAGTCTTTAGTACCACAGCTCCTTGTCCCAGTTTGGGGCTACTAGAAATACCAAATCCAGAAAACCAGTTACTTTGTGAAGAACTATCTCTCTAAGTTTATTAAGGGATAGATAAGTCTGCATCCAAGCCTGGTCAGGTCATCTATTCCCACTTTTTCTATACTAAGAGACCAGAGAGACAAGAAAGCAACAAAGCACTGGCCTTGGTAACGTACAGATTTACCTTCAGAAATATTCATTTTGGCACACATTCCTTTTTCTATGTTGAAGGCTTCAGTCAAGGACAAAAGTCCATATCAAGGTCAGGCCATAATTGAAATACAGAGAGGATTATGAAAGGAAAAAAGAAGGGACAAGGGAAAGTATTTACAAATATTAGTGGAAGTGAAAAACCTGTCTTTTAAAATGTGCCAGGTCATAGTTATTGGGAAAGACATGAGAAGGTAGAGAGTTCCAAAGCTTCAAAGTGTAAGGAAAGAACAATTATCAAAATGGCCCACCCTCGAGTTGCCAATGGCCACACGGGAATCATGTGATGCAGCAGCGTGTCGATTATTGCGTGCACTAGCTAGTGATGAGGGTACACAAGCAGCTGGCTCTTGGGAGCAAAACCCAAATTAATACATATAGAAGAGGGGAAAGTGAACCAACATTTGAAGAGGGATTTCTAACCTTTAAACTGCTCCCGTCATCCTGTAGAGAAAGTCTCATTACAAGACAGTTTAACTTTCCCTTCCTCTGTTCAGATATCCAGCTGACTCATCATACCATTTGTAACCTACAGAAGTCTCTTTCATTGCCAGGAAGGCATATGTAAATTTCTACTTTTCTTAAAACCTGTACAACAATCAATATAGGTGTACAGCCTCAAACTTGCAGGTCATGTGAGCATGATAACCCCATGAAAAGGCCAACCCCACCACCCTTTGGCTTGGTGTTTCTTCATGTGGGGAAAATTAGGAAACAACTGTGCCTTATTTTCTCTTCATATAAACTTGGACAAATGGAGAACTTTGGTGACAAATGATAAGTAGACACCTATAATATTTCTAAAGAAAAGAGCACCTCCCATATCCTTCCCACATGTGCTTGACACTCACTGTCCTCACAACACCTTCAACATCCTTCCTATTTGTGCCAACTACTTGCCATCTTCGAATTCATTATTAGTGTGAAAAGTCTAATATTATTATATATACTCTTGTTATTCACCAACAATACTGTGACTATGTTTGAGATATTGTGTGAAACTAAGTTGAAGATAAAGAAAAAACAGCACTAGACTTACCCTTTGCCAGTGGCCTGTTAAGGGTGAGGCACTAAAGCAAAGAAGCAGAACTGGAGTGCTTTAGTTATGGAGACTCTGTTGCCATGGCCACCCCTTTGAGGGAGATCCAATTGGAACAGGTGTCAGAGATATAGACAGATAGATAGATATAAATCCTTCAATATCCTCCTTACACATACAAACCAAAGTTCCACTTCAATAGAGAAAATCAGTAAATAAAACAGAGACCTGGGAGTTATCTTACACGAAAAACAAGAATATGGAAAACACTTTGATAAAATAACATTACCTGGTCAAGTAATGGAAAGAGTGAAGATGAAAACATTTACCATAAGAGATAGAATACTGTTGATGAAGCTGTTTAATACATCAGTAAAGTATATAAAAAAATGCAAATTCTGATACTATTTAAATATGGTCAACATCAAGACAAGGAGAAACCAAAAATTTAGAAAAGAAATCAGAAACACTTCACAAGCAAAGCTGAGGGATGATGCCCTTGAATTATGAATTAAAAGAACTTGTACTGTACAGCCCTTAAAAAAAGAAAAAAAAACTATCTTTTAAGGGTAACAAAGTGAGGGTATCAATAACAACATACAGTAATCCTTTGATTTAACAGATTAATAGGGGGGAGGAGGGGATGTCCATTAATGCCGAAAGTCCAGTATATTGAATGTAACCATTTTTTGATACTATATACAATATACAGTTCATAAGTTTTCTTTTAACTCCTCCATCACTTGATGCCATTTTGAAGTGTAAGGATTGCAAAATCATTCAATAAAGTCACAATTCTTTTTATACAACCTGACCGCACGATATCTTGAGGCAGACTGAGACCGAAACAAAGTTAGTATATGAATATTCCACAATAATCTGGTAATGTGGTGGGGTGAGAGAAACACAGATTGGGTGGGAAACACTATACCAATTCTAACATTTTGATAGAGTCTTGATCACAAAATGGGTACAGAAGAACAGAACTCCAGCTTACACACGTGTCGTCATCAGCTTTCACCTCCCTGGGTACCTGGTGTGACCTCCCAAATGGTTGCGCACGATGTTTAACCTTGCAACCTCTGCCATGTTCCACCTGGCCACCCCTGCCATGACTGACTGCATCATTTCCATCAAGCTTGATCTCGTCAACTATGCCACGGTGATCTGTCTCATGGCAGTTCTTGCAAGGCACACAAAGCCCTCCCGGTGATTCATGTTTTCTTTTGTCGCTATGTAAATAGCCTCAATAGATTTTTTTACTTTTCCAGAACTGTCCTTGCTTAGTATTTTCATCCCACTCCAGTTCAGCAGGTGCCCTTTTTCTTCTGCATGCACCATCAGAGAGTTAAAGGGGCGCTAGGAACCTCTAACTCACCGGTAATGTATGCAGAGGAAAAAGGGAACCTGCCAAACTGGAGTGGGATGAAAATATTAAACAAGGGTAGTGAGAAAACTAAGAAAAACAACTAAGGTGGCTTACATAAAACATGAATCACTGGGACGGCTTTGTGTGTCATGCAAGAGCACCAGTGAGACAGATCACCGTGGCAGAGGAGGCCTGATGGAGACAACGAGGTCAGTCACGGCAGGAGCATCCAGGGGGAATATGGCAGAGACTGCAAGGTCAAACACCGGACGCAACCATTCGGGAGGTCATACCAGATACCCAGGGGGGCGAAAGCCGACAATGACATGTATATAAGCTGGAATCCTGTTCTTCTGTACCCATTCTGTGATTAAGACTCTGTCGAAACATTAGAATCAGTATAGTGATTCCCACCCAATCTGTGTTTCTCTCACCCCACCACATCACCAAAGCAAGTATACATCACGCTACCAAAAACAAGTTCGATAAATGCAATTTGGTGCACTGTTTGAGACTTTTTTATTTTTTCAATCATTATCAAATAATGCATTATTATTTGCCCTGTTCCGCTAAATCTGAAATCCATTATATAGAGGTCCATTATATTGAAGGATTACTGTACTTTAGTTTAAAAGTGTCCAAGTTAGGAAGAAACAGAGTAACTATATCTACAATTACATTAAACTTGGAACATACCAAGAAAATATAAGACAAAAATTCATGACAGCCTCACTACAAAAGATGGAAAGGCTATTCAACATACTGACACACGAAATAAGAAATTTACATTTCCTTTTCTTATGCTGAAGGCTCCAGTCACGGACAAAAGTCCACATCAAGGCCGGGCCTTAATTGATATATAGAGAATTATGAAATGGAAAAAGAAAAGACAAGGGAAAGTATTTACAAATTTTTGAGAAATTGAAAAAAAAAAATGTCTTTTGAAATGTAGCAGGTCATAATTACTTGGAAATACATGAGAAGGTAGAGAGTTCCAAAGCTTTAATGAGTAGGAAAAGAAACAGGTATCAAAATCGCCCACCCTTGAGTCACTGATGGCCACACAATAATCATGTGATGCAACAGCCTGGCAAGTATTGCGTAGTCTAGCTAGTGGTGGGGGTATACAAGCAGCCAGCTCTCAGAAGCAAAAACCAAAGTAATACCTAAAGAAGAGGGAAAGTGAACCAACATTGCAGCTTAGGCAAGGGGGTCAAGTTTGGAAGTTAGGCTGGGTCAGTTCATAAGTTGGATCGCTTTCAACTCAACTCTGTCAAATAAGGAAATAAAGCTAGAACCACTCCAAATGTGAGAGCAGTACTCCATACAAGGACGAATCAATCCCTTGTATAAACGAAGCAACTGTTCAGAAGAGAAGTTCTAACATCTAAACAGGACATCCAGTTTCTTAAAGGCAGACTTAGCTATTCACGTAATGTGGGGTTTCCAAGAAAGAGTGGATGTTACAGTAATACCAATTAATGTTCATTGAGGCAAGAGGTGGAATTACAGAAATGTCAAAGGAGAGATGAGAGTTGTGAGTTTTCAATAGAGAGAGGGGTAGAAATTGGGTCTTGGAGGCATTAAACTTAACAAGATTTTGTGTACCCCACTACGATATCCTGTTCGAGTCTGAGTTTATCATGGAGGCCGTGTCAAGGCAAGATGCAGATTGAGTGAGAGAAGTGGGAGCAGAATTGAAGGATGTGGATGAATGCAGTGTTGAATCATCAGCGTATGAGTGCACTGGATTATCTGTGGAGAGGAAATCATTGAAAAAAAGGAAAATGAGTGTAGGGGAATGGACAGACTCTTGAAGGACACCATTGTTGATGGAGAAAAGGGGGAGGATGATCTATCAACAGCTACAGAGACATAGCAGCCAGAGAGGAAGCTAGTTATCAAGGAGTAAAGTGAAGGAGGGAAGCCAAAAGAGGGGAGCTTAGAGATGAGACCCCCAATGCCACATCCTGTCAAAAGCCTTACATATGTCAAGGATTCACAGAAACTTTCACATAAAACCTTGAACAGTTCTAGATGAGTCCAATATTGACTTTCATAGAATGTGAGACTGCAGTTAATATTGTAGGTATTCACTTGTAGATACTCTCCTCTTTTCATATCAAATATGGAGATGCCTTAAAAGATCTGACCTGCAACATTCTTGAAAAGGGGAATCCATCCTAGGAGATGCTACTCGTAGAGCATACCAGCTGACATAAACAGTGCCAACCACTTTTGGCAAGAAAAATATCTCAGGGATAGAGAGATGTTTAGTAGCAGTGTACATGCCATGGGAAGAACATTCAAAATGAAGTTCACTAACCATAACAGTCCCCATATAGCCAGCCAAACAACAAGCTTTCATTCTCATTGAACTGAGAGCTTGGCCAGTAGGATTCACTATATCCCCCATATGTGGTTAAGGCAAGCCGAACTATAGTAAGAAAGAAAACGAGAACGAAAGACACTCAGAACAAAGTGGAGGAACAACATACATGAAAACCACAGTACAGTTATAGTTACCATCACTATGCCATGTAAATGCTGTATGGTATAAAGGCCAATATGAAAAAAAAATGTAACCTAAGATAACACACAAATTGAAAAACTAAGTCACCACAAACAACTTCATTATGTACAAGGTAATAACTAAAGGACCTGATAAAAAGCACTGCAGATACAGAATAACAGGCAGAAGAAACTGTTTGAAGTATAATAACCTCCTCCTCATTACACTACCATCCAAACTCAGTGATATATGAATTAAATGACATTTCCTACCATTTGGTCAGAAAAAAGGTGAAAATTCCTAATAATTAATGCTGGACAAGTTTAAGTTTCTAGTGCACAAGATAAAACTTAATCCCAATAAGCACAAAAGGTTTTACCCAAAAGAGAGAGCACTAGATGGTAGAAGAGTCACTGGGTCCCTTAACAGAATAATGAAGCATAAAGGTATAAGTATGGAAGTGAAGAGAGGATTAAGGGACAGCATAGTCTTCCCAAACCTTACCTAAGCAGCTAAAACATGGACATGGAATGAATCACGGAGATCAAGGAAACCAGGCTTTGGAAATGAGCTATTTCAGAGGAGCATGTGGCACAACTAGACAGAATGAAGAAAGAAATGACAAGGTGTATGAGAGATATGGTATGACAGGGAATGCAAAGGAAATGAATTGTAGAGTGGTAGCGTGGGTGAAACATAATACTCTGAGGTTGTTTGGGTATGTGGAAAGAATGCAAGATGGGGAATTTATTAAGAGAGTGTATAATAGCACAATTAAATGAGTAGATGAGAGAGGAAGACCACATGTGACATGGGCTAATAGGGTGGAGGAATACTGGAGGGAGAGAAACTGAGGAAGAATGCATGGAATGGTGTATGCTAGGGAGGCATGTAAAAGCAGTGATAAGTGGAGATTCTTCTGCCATGGCCACTCACTTGATGGGAGTTCCCAAAGAGAACAGGCATCAGAGATATAGAAAAGAAAAAATAGAAACTTCTACACAAGGGTAAAAAGAGGTAAAAAAGAATCCTATCTAACGATTCTTTCATCCTCAATCCTAGAACAAAAAAAGAAGTTCCATTTGAGGTCCCAAATTGACTTGGGAGTTACGATCATTCAATAAAAACAAGGATTCATATGAAGGTTCCAAAGCTTCATGACTAAGGCTGCATTAGAGCCAAGCCAAAACAGACAATAAGATTTCACTTTAGCCATAACCATAGTATTAACCTAAACTATAGTTGAGTTTATAGATGGACATAACATTTCACTGAAAATTATCCAGGAATCTGTTTTCATGCTAAAAAATAAGAGCTAAAGGCCTGCATACCACAGACATTAACAGCTCCCTGTAATTCCAATCCATGGCAGATTTTTTTTTTTTTTTTAAAGGCTCAAGTCACACAAAAGTCCACATCAAGGCCAGGCCCTAATTGAGATGTAGAGAGAACTAAGAAACGGAAAAAAAGACAAGGGAAAGTATTTATCAATTTTTGCATTCAGTCAAAAATGTTAGGTTCTGCATCCTGTATACAACCTAAATTTCTGATCCAAGGAAACTTAAAGAACCTGTTCGACTTGATCAGTAATGCAAGCTAGGATTTTCTTGAAATTCCCTTGCAGAGCAACTTAACCAAGGATCTGTTCCACCTTGTTCAAAACAAGAAAGAATACTGAAAAGAAGCTTCTGCTGGACTATCCCAGCAAGAAGTAAACCTCTCAGCTGTTAAACTAACATCTCGCTGTCTTGAAACACATTTCAACAACATCCCAAGTAAGCATAACATTGAGAATCTGCTTTATGTAAGGCCATCAACTCCCAGGTTCACATATGTACCACTTATAGTACTTCATGGGCCAGGACCTGGATTTTAGATGATCAGCATCTTTTTGGAAGCTTACTTTGTCAAGTTCCCTAAATTATTTGCTGGACATCTTTACTGTGTAGTCTTCTCATTCAGATTTTTCATTCACACTCTAGTGGATTTCCAGGACTAATGCCACATCTGGTACAGTCAAAAAACCCTCACTAAACTGACACATATACATGTTTTTCATTTTATTTCATATCAGAAGACCTTCTGCTACATGCTCATGATGATACAGTACTGGATTATCCATTTTTACATGTGAAAATAAATAACAACAGCTTGTATCTCTCTATCATTTTCTTGACAATATTAGGGTAAAGAGAGTCATTCATATTCTTAATATCCATATTGATGATTTACCCTGGGGATAGGGGAGAAAGAATCCTACCATGTATTCCCTGCATGTCGTAGAAGGCAACAAAAAGGGGTGAGAGAGGGGATTGATAACCATCCCCTTCCTGTATTTCAAAGCATAAAAGATCAAACAGAAGAATGAGCTTAGCAAGGAGTACTCATTCTCTTTGAAGGCACAGACTTGGGTGTCTGAATGTGTGTGGCTGTAACCAAGATGAGAAGAAAGGATAGAAAGATACACCCATCCTTTGCTTTATGCAGGAATTATTTTCTGCAAAAACTTCACACAAAGAGAAATCTCATATAGCAAACCAATAAACAAAGAAAAATAGGATGTGTGCAACAGTGTGAGATATAACGTCCCAAATGGATTTTAAACATATAATCATCATATTAGTGCATTAGGAATTAAACAGAGAGTAACAGAAATGTCATCTAATAAATATGAGACATTATTTCTAGCAAAAATAAGTGAAAACAACCAAATGCTGACACTCCCTTACCAGCATCAGTGTATTGTAAGATTTCTAGCTTTATTCTAAGGTCTTCCATTCAACAGCTGGTTTTGAGGTAGATGAAGATGTTGCTGTATATTTGGATGCCATTAACAAAGTACAGTGGGTCGCAGGAAAATCAAAACAGCAAGTATATCCAAATCACACAAGTAACTGCAAGACTGACCCACTGGTGGGAACTTGGCATGCTCCACTGAGGACCCAAACTTACTCCACCCACCAAGCCTCAATGAAGTTTTGATGCACATTCTACCATATACACCAGCATAATTGTGAACTTTGACCGCAAAAAAGATGGACTGGTAGCATTAGGTTTCTCACACAATGGCAAAATTGTGTATAGTGATCCCACATAAAGCAAAGGATGGGATGCAGAATGTTTGAAGAAAGAAACCTGGATGTTCTAGCACTATGTGAAACACAGTTGAAGGATAAGGGGGAAGAACAGTTTGGGAATGCCTTTATGGTAAAGTCAGGGGTTAGCAAGAGTGAGAGCTAAGGATGAAGTAGCAATACTGCTGAAGCAGTAGTGTGGAAATGTGCGAGAGAGCATAAGAAGGTTAGCTCCATACTGATGTGGGTAAACTTGAAAACAGATTACAAGAGATGGGTGATCATTAGAGCTTTTGCACCTGACCAAGAGAAGAAAGATGAAGAGAGGAGTGTTTTGGGTGCAGCTGAGCGAGTGTGGAAGCAGCTTTTATGCAAGAGACCAGGTATTAGTGATGGGTGATATAAATGCAAACGTGAGTAATGTAGCAGCTCAGGGTATAACTGGGGGGACCAAGTATTCAATAAGATAAATGGAAATGCTGAAGAGCTTGTGAAGTTGTGTAATGACAAAGTGGTAATACCTGGTTTAAAAAGAGACACATATGCAAGTATACGTGTGAGTAGGAAAAATAGTTAGCATGCATTATTGGATTATGTGCTAACAAATAATAGGTTTGCAAAAGATAGGCTCTTAGACATTAACATGTTGAGAGGGGCTGCTCATGGGATGTCTGTTCATTACTTGGTGGAGGTAAAGTTGAAGATTAGTAGAGGTTTTCGTTTTCAGAAAAGAGGAAATCATATGGGTGAGACGAGAGTGGTGAAAGTGAGCTTATAAAAGAGTGAGTGTAGAATGGCAAAAGGTGAGAGTAAACAATATTAGGAGAGTGTTTGAGGAATGGGAGGTATTTAGGGAAGCAGTGCTGGCATGTGCCATATGTGAGAGAATTGTGTGTCACGTGAGAGGTGGGCTGGTGAGAAAGGGTAGTGAGCGGTGGAATGATGGAATAAAGTTACTAGTAAAAGAAAAAAGAGAAGTGTATGGGTGGTGCTTACAGGCAAGGAGTACAAAGATTGGAAGATGTACAAGAGAAATTGGCAGAAGGTCAAGAAGGCTGAAAAAGAGGGCAAATGAGATCTGGGGTGAGCAAATAATGGGCAAAATTTAGGAAGAATAAGTAAATGTTCTGGATAGAGGTTAACAGTGTATGAAAAAAATGGAATAAATGGGAACATCGTTGAAGGGGGCAAATGGGAAAGTGATAACAAGGAGTAATGAGGTGAAAGGGAGACTGAGTGAGTACTTTGAAGGATTGCTGAATGTGTTTGATGACAGAATAGCAGATGTAGGGTGTTTGGGTTGGGGATGTAAGTGAAGTCAGAGTCATGGTAAGTGGTTTGGTAAAGAAGGAAGAGACAGTCAAAGCTTTGTGAACAATGAAATGTGGTAAGGCAGCTGGAGTGGATGGTACAGCAGGTAAATTTTTCATTGGGAGAGAGAGAGAGAGAGAGAGAGAGAGAGAGAGAGAGAGAGAGAGAGAGAGAGAGAGAGAGAGAGAGAGAG
>JAYMFT010207365.1:0-11566 GCA_038088735.1 Panulirus argus | reverse complement strand
ACAGCTTCCACAATAAACTCAGACTTGGACAGAATATCTCAGTGGGGTACACAAAATCTAGTTAAGTTTAATGCCTCAAAGACCCAATTTCTATCTATCTCTCTATCGAAAACTCCTCACAACTGTCGTATCTCCTTTGACAGTTCTGTAATTCCACCTATTGACTCAATGAACATACTTGGTATTACTGTAACATCCAATTTTTCTTGGAAACCCCACATTATGGGAATCGCTAAGTCTGCCTCTAAGAAACTGGGTGTCCAGTTTAGATGTCGTAACTTTTTCTCTTCTAAACAGTTGCTCCTTTTATACAAGGCATTGACTCGTCCTTATATGGAGTACTGCTCCCACATTTGGGGTGGTTCTATCTCTGTTTCCTTACTTGACAGAGTTGAGTCGATAGCGGTCCGACTTATGAACTGTCCCAGGCTAACTTCCAAACTTTAGCACCATGCCCTTCGTCGCAATGTTGGTTCACTTTCCCTCTTCTATTGGTATTACTTTGGCTTTCGCTCCCGAGAGCTGGCAGCTTATGTGACCCCACCACTAGCTAGACCACGCAATACTCGGCAAGCTGCTGCGTCACATGATTATTGTGTGGACATCTGCAACTCAAGGGTGTGCCGTTTTGATAACTGCTTCTTTCCCTACACGTCGATACACGTCTTTCCGAATAACTATGACCTGGCTCATTTCAAAAGACAGATTTTTCACTTTCTCAAAAAATTTTAAGTAGTTTCCCTGTCTTTTTTTCCCGTTTCTTAATTTTCTCTATATTTCAATTAAGGCCCCTCCTTGATGTGGACTTTTGCCCATAACTGGAGCCTTCATCATAAGAAAAAACCACGCCACTGGAAATAACCCGCTCGTGTCCTCACGAGGAAATCTGATGGTTGAATAATGGCATCAAGAACTGAGACTTCCCTAGCTGTATAACTTCATAGCTTTAACACAAAGTTCGGTACAACTAATTTTTTTATTAGTGGATTCCCGTCATATTTTTTTAAAGATATGATAGAAACTAAGGAACTAAACACTATTGCTTTGTGGTAGCAGTTGTTTTATGCCACTATAACTTTGTGTCTGATGTTATATTTTCACTGAAAATCTAGACTATCGCTGGAGGTGCCTTATATTATCACAGAAGGTCTAGAATTTCACTGGAGATGCTTTATTATATCACAGAGAGAAGAGACTATCTCTGTAGGTACTTTATATTATCACAGACGGTCTAAAGAGTGTTTCTATGAGTTTGCACAAATGCTTGCTCGTCTATTCCGTTTCTGTTTAAAATCCAAAACATCTTTTAAGCACGCGTTGGTACATCCCATCCTCAAGAAGGGTGACCGTTCTAATCCTCTCACTATCGTTCTGTTGCTTTGACATCTACCATTGCCAAAGTCTATGAATCCCTCCTCAACTCCATATCCTTAGACATCTTGAATCTCATAGTCTTCTCTCGATCACCAGGATGGCTTCCGTAGGGGGTCCTCCGGTGATATTCTTTCCAATCTTACTAATGTTTAGTCATCATCCCTGAAAGATTTTAGCGAATCCTGTGTAGTTGCCCTTGACATATCCATCGGGGTCTAGTCTTTAAGCCCCCATCTTTTGGCTTCCCTCCCTCACTTTGCTTCTTCATATCTAGCTTCCTCTCTGACCGATCTATCTCCATAAACATTGGTGTCACTCAAGGTTCTGTCTTGTCTCCTACACCTTATCTCTTCTTTTTTTTCAACGATTTCCTTTCTTCCACAAATCACCAAATGCACCCATACGCTGACGACTCAACGCTGCATTCCTTCACATCCTTCAATTCAGTTCTTTCTTCTCTCCCTAGATTTGCATCTCGTTTCGACACAACTTCCTCAGTAAACTCAGACTTGGACTGGATATCTCATTGGGGAAGAGGAATTCCCGTTAAGTTGTATGCCTCCAAGACCCAGTTTTTACCCATCTCTCTGTCGAAAATTCCTTACAACTTTCCTGTCTCCTTTGACGGCTCTGCAATTCCGCCTCTTGACTCGATGAACTTACTTTGTTTTACTGTAGCATCCATTCTTTCTTGGAAACTCCACATTACGGAGATAGCTAAGTCTGCCTTTAAGAAACTGGGAGTCCTGTTTAGATGTCGAAATTTCTTTTCTTCTGAAGAGTTGCTCCCTTTATACAAAGGATTGACCCGTCCTTGAATGGAATACTGCTCTAACATTTGGGGTGGTTCTAGCTCTGCATCCTTTTTTTAAGAATCGAAAGCGGTCCGACTTATAAACTGTCCCAGGCTTACTTCCATACTTGACTCACCTTGCCCTACGCCGCAAATTTGGTTCACTTTCCCTCTTCTATAGGTATTACTGTGGATTTTATTCTCGAGAGCTGGCTGCTTGTGTACCCCCACCACTAGCTAGACCACGCAATGCTCGGCAAGCTGCTGCGTCACATGATTATTGTGGGGCCATCGGCATCTCAAGAGTGGGCCGTTTTGATACGTGCTTCATTCCCTACACATCGAAGCTTTGGAACTCTCTGCCTTATAATGTCTTTTCCAATAACTGTGACCTGGCACATTTCAAAAGATGAGTTTCTAACTTCCTCCAAAACTTGTAAATATTTCCCTTTGTCTCTTCTTTTTCCGTTTCATTAATCTCGCTATATTTCGTTTAAGGCCCGGCATTGATTTGGACTTTTGTTCGTGACTGGAGCCTTCAACGTAAAAAGAAAGAAGAGAAAAGAAAAAAGACGGTCACTGGAGATGCCTTACATTATCACAGAGGTTCTAGCTCAGGGGCTCCCAACCTTTTTGTTCCTCTGAACCCCTTGGGCATTCTGACAGTTTCCTATGTACCCCTAAAATTTCAGGATCAAAAATAGATAAAATTATATCGATTTCAATTTATTTTATTGTGAAGTCTGTAAGAGACTATGAAGGAGTTTATTTTTGATTTGCAACGAGGGTGTTCTCTATTGCTTATTTTCTACATTACTCTTGGTGTACACTACAGCAGTGTACGCCATGGTTATACTCACAGACCCCTATGGACCCCTTGAGAACACCTGGTCTAGACTGTCAGCTCAGAAACCTTTTTTGGGAAGATTTTTCGGAAATTTTCATATGATGTGCAGTACAGTACCTTGAGATGGGAGGACGAGCGAGGGTGTTGCCAGTCAAGTGTGGACTCTTGGCTCACAAGGCGGCGTTGTACGACCACTAGCTACCCACCGCGGTTGATATATCCTTAATGATGTTCCCACTCGAGGGGTTCCCTCATATAGACAGTGACAGTAGCACGTGTTACGTTACTGGTACATAGAGACAGTAGCAAGCGTTACCTTACTGGTACACAGTGACAGAAGCAGGTGTTACCTTACTGGTACATAGTGGACGACCAGCCTGGGAACTGGCGCTTGACTGAGAGACTAGCTTAAGGACTGGTGCTTGGCGAATCGACCAGCATTTGGACTGGAACTTAGCATGGACGAATCAGCTTCTTTAGCTTTTTAGATAATAATCGGGATGAATATCCATAGCTTAGATTATTCATGTCAGAGTTTATGTGTGTAATATTACAGGCCAGATCAGTTGTCACAGTATATCACTGAGACCGGGTGTTGCAAGATGCAGGTGTGCTGGTACACGTGTGTTGACAAAAGCAGGGCTTGAACATCTGTGTTGACAGTAACAACGCGGGAATCTGTGCGTTGTCAGGAGCAGCACATTAACCTCTGTGTTGGCAGGAATAGCACATCAACCTCTGTATTAGCAGAAGCATCACATCAACCTACGTGTTGACAGAAGCAGTACATCAACCTCTGTGTTGGCAGAAGCAGCACATCAACTTGTGTGTTAGCAGAAGCAGTACATCAATCTCTGTGTTGGCAGAAGTAGTACATCAACTTATGTGTTGGCAGAAGCAGTACATCAACCTGTGTGTTGGCAGAAGCAGTACATCAACCTATGTGTTGGCAGAAGCAGTACATCAACCTGTGTGTTGGCAGAAGCAGCATATCAACCTATGTGTTGGCAGAAGCAGTACATCAACCTGTGTGTTGGTAGAAGCAGTACATCAACCTGTGTGTTGGCAGAAGCAGTACATCAGCCTATGTGTTGGCAGTAGCAGTACATCAACCTCTGTGTTGGCAGAAGCAGTACATCAATCTCTGTTTTGGTAGAAGCAGTACATCAACCTATGTGTTGGCAGAAGCAGTACATCAACCTATGTGTTGGCAGAAGCAGTACATCAACCACATTAACCTGTGTTGATAGAAGCAGTACATCAGTCTCTGTGTTGGCAGAAGCAGTATATCAATTTATGTGTTGGCAGAAGCAGTATATCAACCTATGTGTTGGCAGAAGCAGTACATCAACCTGTGTTGACAGAAGCAGTACATCAGTATCTGTGTTGGCGGAAGCAGTACATCAACCTATGTGTTGGCAGAAGCGATATATCAACCTGTGTGTTGGCAGAAGCAGTACATCAACTTATGTGTTGGCAGAAGCAGTACATCAACCTCATTGTTGACAGAAGCAGTATATCAACCTATGTGTTGGCAGAAGCAGTACATCAACTTCTGTGTTGGCAGAAGCAGCACATCATCCTATGTGTTGGCAGAAGCAGTATATCAACCTTTGTGTTGGCAGAAGCAGTACATCAACCTATGTGTTGGCAGAAGCAGTACATCAACCTCTGTATAGGCAGGAATAGCACACCAACCTCTGTGTTGGCAGAAGCAGCACATCAACCTATGTGTTGGCAGAAGCAGTATATCAACCTATTTGTTGGCAGAAGCAGTACATCAACTTCTGTGTTGGCAGAAGCAGCACATCATCCTATGTGTTGGCAAAAGCAGTACATCAACCTATGTGTTGGCAGAAGCAGTATATCAACCTAAGTGTTGGCAAAAGCAGTACATCAACTGCTGTGTTGGCAGAAGCAGTGCATCAACCTCTATGTTGGCAGGAGTAGCACACCAAGTTCTGTGTTGGCAGGAGCAGTACATCAACCTCTGTGTAGGTAGGAGCAACGCATCATTCTCTGTGTTGGCAGGAGAAACACATCAACTGAGCTCATACTGGCAGGAGCAACACACTAACGCCTGTGTTGGCAGAAGTAATACATCAGCCTTTGCGTTGGAAGGAGTAACACATCAACCTGTGTGTGTTGGTAGGAGTAACACATCATTCTCTGTGTTGGCAGGAGTAACATATCAGTGTCTGTGTTGGCAGTAACAGCACATCAACCTCTCTATGTCGGCCAGCAGGCAGGAGCCGTGTTGACCCCCCCCCTGTCCTGCATGTTATGACTGGCGTCAGTGGGCGAGGAGCAACATTATATACTTAATGTGTGATAAGCGTGAGTACAGAAGAGGGCGTTGTGGGCCGCACGCTGGGTGGCCAAGGTCACGGCTCGCGGCGCGGCGCCAAGGCTCGCTCTCTGTCTCCTGTGTCAGCCACTGTCTTGCATTCATGGCCAGGCGCTGATGACTCCTCGTGACTGCTGACGGATTACACACACACACACACACACACTTCCCTCATGCCTTAGTAACCATTCCAGATCAATCCAGCCAGCTTACCCACTCATTTGTTTTAAAAAAAAAAGCTTCCCATAATCAGGTTTGCATTTTCCTTCAGATTCTCTCCTGGTGTAACATACAACTGGATTTGATTGTCTCTGTTCTGAGAACATCTGAGGTGCGTTTCTCTGGCAACTCTTTCATTGTTAATCACTTTTCTGCGTCTGTTGGATTACGTTTGTGATTGTTGTGATCAATGTTAAGCTGTTCCATATGTTAGTGTCTGGATAGTTTTTTCTATAAGCTGGATCACAACGGCAGCGCTTCCAGCCCTCCCAGCGGCAAGGGTTAACAGGGAGGCGCTAGTATAGCTAATCTGGTCTTGAGACAGAGGCCTACCTGCTTGAGCACAAGGAGAAACATTTTCCATCACAGTGAAATGTGTAAATCAAAATATATATATGGAGAAAGTAATAAGATCAGCAGATTACATGATGTTGTACTAGCTAGATTAAGTCTAGGCTATAGGTACTATTGGCGCTTTGTCCTATCTGGAGATGTTAATCGTGTAAATTGTAAAGTTTGTGGTCAAAGATTTGGACACAAACTAGAACACTATGTCTTAGAATGTGAAAAAATAGAGCCGTTTAGGGATAGATCTAAACAAACCCTGCAAGAAATGTCACAACACCTTATTGTTAATGACAAGATACTTGAAATCTTAAGTTTGTATCCACTTTTTGCATCTAGTAGGTTGAGCTTAACAAATGAAACTATGTAACTATGTAATGCATGTAATATCAACCCAATGGGTCCTGACTAAGACCCTTTGTGACCCCTGTAATCCTTTTGCGCTACCGTTCACAGGATGAGTCTGGGGTGCACAATAAATTTGCCGGGGTTTTCCCGGCACAAATCAAAATCAATCAATGTCATGACCCCAGCTGAGCTCAAACTACGAGGTTTTGTTTATTGTTGATAGTAGGCGATGGTCACGCCGGCTGACACGTGGCCCTCCCTCCCTCCACCCGTGCCTCCCTCCCGCAGGTGGCCCTCCCTCCACACGTGCCTCCCTCCTGCAGGTGGCCCTCCCTCCACCCGTGCCGTCCTCTTCCCCTGCCACTACAACCCATCGTCCAGAGCAGGAGAAAAATCTGATAAGGATGATAAGCAGGAGAGACTGTACAGAATCGCGTGTTCAAAGTCATCGGGTCGGCGCGGCTATTACGCAGTCTGCTTCCCCTGTGCTGTGTCTGCCCGGCCGACGTGAGCCGACAGGCATTACCTCAACGGGGCACACATCAGGCGGTCTATATTGGCTTGTGGGAGGCAGCCCCTGTGTGTCTACTGCACCCAGCCGCCATGCCTCACCCAACGACCCAACCCGAGCCCGTTGGCACTTGCCAGGCTGTTAAGGTTTATGGAGTTGCTCGATTACGATGTCTGTGTTGCGCTCATGTGTCGTAAGCGTCTCATTCTTGTCCTCCACACCCTTTCCGTTTATGTGCGTCTATCTCCTGCATGCCTTCCATCGCATCTCGCGTCTTTCTGCGCCTCTCAGGGAGCTGGGTAAGGTGTAATTTCATTGAGGACATTCTACAACTGTACAAACATTGGTATAAGATGACAGAACTGACCTGTTTTCTAAAGCTGACCACACCATACTCATCAGGTCTCTCTCTCTCTCTCTCTCTCTCTCTCTCTTACTTTTACCTTTAAATTTTTTTCTCTCTCTATCTTACTATCATTAGCTTTTTTTTACCTCGTCTATCTTATCCTACTGTTTTCTGCGTCACAACAAGGTAAGTGTGACGCATACCTCGTCTTGCTTCGCTGAAATTTTTTAACACATCATCAAACATATCATGAATAACTATACATGTATCCATGTACAGGTATAAAGGGACGAAGCGTCTTATAGATTCATGAATATGCATACAAATACATCTAGTCCTCATCCGTATTTATGTACATCCATACAATTTCATACACGACCATATATATTGACAGACTTTTCCATTCGTGGATATGCATTCTGTACGCGTCCATATATCATATACAAATTTACGGAAATCCGTACAAATTCATGCACATCTAAACGCCATTATACACCTACATACACATACACATAGAGGAAAATTCACTCACATCCATACACACCCAGAATCCATTACAGACAGACGCACATCCAGGTATGTACACAGCCCTCCTTTGGCATTTTTCATATTAAGCACCACTATAGCAATCCAAATCGAAATCAAATCGAGGATTTTTCAAAATATATATAAAATAGATTAAACTGAGATCCATAGGGGTTTGTAGGCCGAACTCTTACGTGTGGAAAGGTTACAAGAATAGAGACGGAAGAGAGGAATAGAAGGAGGAAGCATAACGGTCAATCCTGGCGTGACTGGTCTTCACATGGAAACCACGGGACTAAGCAACCAGTCGCGAGCCGCGGGACTAAGGCTGGTAGTCTGGATCACAACCCCACAGCTCATGTAGGTGGTGGCCGAAGAAATACGCGTAGAGCAGAGAGGAGACACAAAACAACGCCGCTTTGGATTGAAAAGGAGTGGAAGTGATAGCAGGTGAGTTTCAATTTAGCGGACGGCTCTTGATTTATCTATGTGTAGCGGAAAGGAGGAAGAAGATCGAATAAATACATGGAAAGAAAAAAAATACTTCACAATGGTAAAAGAATCTCCTGTTTACGTATATTCGTTGCTGAGAATGAGATGTTACTTTTGCGCCAACACAACAACCGTAACTTCTGAGAAGCAGATTTTCTTATGTTTATATCTGGTGTCTCCAAGAAAGAGAGAGAGAGAGAGAGAGAGAGAGAGAGAGAGAGAGAGAGAGAGGATGTGGTTATGTCTAATACGACTGTTTGGAATCTTCATCGCGGGAAAACGAGTGAGATAGAGAAAAGAAGACGCAGGGAGAAAATGCATTTTTCCGCTGAGGAATTCCACCAGGTTACTGCTTCCCAGCTAAGGAAATGTTCCACTGGCCTGAATTCAGAGAGGAAATATGTTGCCTTCGAGAAAAAGAACGAGTATGAGAGTGGAAAACGTGAGGGAAAGTGAAATGAAGAATGTTGCGCGTAATCGCGGGCATAAAAAAAGATTACTTTTACACACAAACACACAATCTATTCACATTCTTGTACTCCTAATCACATTGTATACATACACTGTCAAACGCAGTCACTCGTGTTTATACTCTTATCACCGATATCAAAGCTTCTTTGAGGTAAAACTGTTATCGATTTCTAATCGTGCTATGAGATGCAGGAACCTGTGTGCGTGTGGCTACCTCCACTTAGCCTTTCTGCGACGCAATGGCCCGTGTTTACATAGCTGTATACGTGGGCAAACGTGACCTTAATGTAAAGCATGTGTGGAACTCATGATGAGAAGCGAAAGATTAGGGGGACAATAGGGCCTTCTGCTTTACTCCTCAACGCCGTTCTATATACACAAGGAATTCTGAATTACTGTCATGCAGCAAATAAACCTGGTATTAATCGCGAGGTCTCTAGCTATCTGGTTCTCCTATGCCCTGTCCTCCAGCTGAAGGCTTCGTCGTAGATCCATCAAGTCTTTTATCATATGGTTCTCCCTTGTGCTCCCACGAACTGTCCCCCAGCTGACTGCCTCGTTTTGGACCATCAGGTAACGCTGCTTGACTTCACGGAACAATCGAAAGACTGTTCTCGTTCACACGGCAACCCACTCAGCGTGGAGGTTTAGGCTAAGTCACTCTGTTTCCTTTGGAAAACGTTAGTGCGAATCGATCCAACGTATAGCGATTTAATTTCCCCAATAAACCGACGAAGTAGATGCTGAAGAACCTATGACGGGGCGACTTACATCTGGGACTTGTCTCTGTCCTGTCTTCCAGCTGATTACCTCGTTTCACACCATTAGCTCTTTTGTTGTCCGATTTTCCCTTGTACTCTCATGTACCGTTGACCATCTCTCTGGCTTCCCAGACACCCATAATACTGTCCTCCAGCAGATAATCTTTCCATAGGCCACATCAGGTCTTCTGTCGTCTGTCCTCTCCATGCACCCTCCTTGACATAGGACTAGTGGACATCACATAGTTCCCATCGCGGCGACAGGGACTGGAGGGAAGCTTCGCTGTCGAACAAGCCAAGAGCATCTCTGAAACTCCGACACTTCCAACCTTTTCGTCCCCGCAGTTCGAGTAAAGGATTCCTCCCCATCGTAGTCTAGCCATCCATCATTGTCATTTCCCCCCCGCCCCTCCCTCCCTCTACTACAGACTGGGGTGGAGGTTTCGAGAATAACCTCCTTTCCCTCACCACATGTTTCTTGCTTGATGAATAAAACTTTTTCTTCGCTGTTCCTGTCACACGTTCGGATAATCATCAAGCCTAGGTTCATCTGGAACTGACCTCAACCATACATCTGCATTTCTTTTAAATGTTTCTGTAATACACTGAATAATCTTTCCACTTTCATATCTCCTCTGAAATACTTCCAAGTAGTATAGTAGACGTAATAACCCTATCATCCTCTTTGCAGGGATGCTTCCGACGTATCATTCTCGAAGGCCTCAATATGTTGCCATGCACAGATCATCGTGAATATTTCTCTTGTGTTCTTTCTAAAAGCTACAGACGTCGGGGTCTCTCAACCACTCGTGGCGGTTCACATGTTCTGATCCCGTATATCTAACTGGTTCATCTGATAACTATACCCCGTCGTGGTATTCACTCGTGCTTCCTCTGTACCCATGAGACATCATCAGCATATACTTTTCGTTTCTCGTTCTGGAAGTTCTCATTCCCATACCATCCATCATTAGGCTTGATAACACTATCTTATCAATGTGTCCTAAAAATTCAAATTCCTCTTTAATGATAACCTCCTAAATCTTCGATGTTGTCTTTAATCCAGCGTCATTCTTGTTGGGCCTTTGTGGGACCGTCGGCGATTCACGATAGTTTTTTCAAAGCTTATTTACAGTACTCCAATTTCTCTTCACTGAGTTCTGTTTGGTTCCTTTCTGTCCATTTGTAAATCACAATTAGGATTCTTTGCAGTTTACGTCTTCTGATTCCATCGTTTAATTCGCTCTCGTGTCATCTGCATCATACCTCAGTTACCTCCCATCACTCTCACCTTTTGACATTCTTCACTCAGTCTCACCTGATATGTCTTCCCACAAGCTTACTTACTTCCAACACCGTATTTCCATCCTTATCCCAATCATACCTACTACTGAAACATTACTCACTTTCGCATCCAAATCACCCATCACTTAAACCTGATCCCTTTCATCCAAACTGCTGATACACTCACTCAGATCCTCCCCAAACACTCGCCTCTCTTCCTTAGTCCTCTCGATTCCAGGTACATAAGTACTAATGATAAGCCAACACCATATAATACACTTTCATTTTCACCCAAATAAGTCTGGAGCTCATTTCTTTACACCCTTTCACACATTACTACAGCTCCTACTTCAGTAGCAGTGATAACCCTTCCTTAGTTCTCACCCTCACACTAACCCCAGACTTTACCACTACGTCGCTCCCAAAGCATTCTTCCCCCTTCCCCTTTAGAAATTAGTTTCGATCAGATCTAGAACATCCAGGTTCCTCTCCTCAAACATACTGTCTATTTCTCCCTTCTCATCTAGGTTACATCGACACACACACACACTGTTACAGGTTACACGGCGAGTGAATAGTCATTTCTAGCTAGACTGTATCAGTGCGAGCATAGTCACGTCAATTAACTTTTCGATCTAAAGGAGGTCACTTTCCCTGCTACTAGATATAGCACAGTCTTAAGCTGCAAGAGCCTTAAGAAAGAGGTCCTGGGTAACACCAGGACTAGTTCACAGAAACTAGTTCGAGGGTAATACATGTAGTGGTTAGCGTTCCTGACTGTGACGCATTCACGGGCCGCCCAGGGTCGGACGCATAGGTTCGAATCCTGGTTGCGGCAGTCGGTCCACAGTCAACCCAGCTGTTCATCCTCCCCTAGGGGTTGGTCGATAAAATGGGTACCTG
>JAYMFT010207343.1:0-10236 GCA_038088735.1 Panulirus argus | reverse complement strand
AATTACCCCCCCCCCCCCGTGACCACTGCGTCATCTGCAAATACGCTCAGGTAATCATCCATAACTTCTGGTTAATCAATCGCACAGATCAGGAAGAACAAACCACAAAAGTGGGCAAACTTATTCATTAGCCCCTTGGGCACGAAGGGTAGTACAACTTTCACTGTGGTGCCCTGGCATTTGACCTTGATCCTTCAGGGGTCAGATCATATGCCAGGCCACCATACCTAAGAGTTGGCATCGTCCTCCTCGAAGGTGGTTGTCCCGTCTTGTTCCACGGGCGGGTTTATAATCAAACCATCGAACTAAGAACCAACTTCCCCCAAACATATATCGACATTGCCTCTCTCTCAATCACACTGGGCTCAATTATTCTTGACGTGGTCGAGAGAGGTGGGGAGAGGCCTCATTCACGTACAAGTGTAGCTGGGAACTTTAGTACTCTAAGTGCCAAGTGAACTCAAATCTGTCGTTGATCCGTCAGTTGACTCGTGCCTGAGCTGCTGTCCGCCCAATCAGCACAAATTCCTATGCACGGCAAAGTGGGTGGAACAAACATTTGCGCACACACACACACACACACACCACGAGCAAATTCGAACCCGATCGGATACACACAAGATTACGATCGGATTACTCAGACACAACAGACAGTTTACGTAATGGGTAAGTGGGCCTTGGCTGTAAAGGACCTTGCCGGGGGGGGCCGACTCCAAGCAACAAGTCCTTAATGGATGGAACTGTCCAAATAACGTTGGAAATCTGACCTACATACGGCGGGTTGCAACAGACACGCAATTTATGCCAAGGGACAACTTTCCTTATCTGAAGGTTTACTGGTAACTCGCGGATATAGAGGCACTGTAAAATACGGGATGCTCAACATATCACTTAAATTCGAACATCCAGTTCACACAGATGAATGTAAAGCTCACCTAAAATACGAAAAGAAACTAACCTTAAGGCCTTTAAGGGAATAAATATTAATCTCTATCGCTCAAATGATGGACAGAACTCAAAACACTGGGAAGAACAGACACTATAATACAATTCCCGTCCAGGAAAAGAGAGAGAGAGAGAGAGAGAGAGAGAGAGAGAGAGAGAGAGAGAGAGAGAGAGAGAGAGAGAGAGAGAGATCGTTTTCGGTGTGAATGACTGACTTACCTACCAAGCGTTTACGAGGAGGGAGCTTGGCATTCGTAGGGCCCCATCTCTTGACCCTGTCCTTCTCTCACACATACTCTTGGACAATCCAGTGTCATCCAAACCCACTTCGCCGAGGCCTAGCCTCTCCCACATCCCTCCTGGCACTTTCCTTTGACAAACTTCAAGTGACGTCCCCCTATTGATTTGATTTGTGCCGGGAACCCCGGCAAATGTATTGTGCACCCCATACTCATCCTGTGAGCCCCTAGAATCTCAAGAGTCCCTTCACCACTTTAAGGCACTACTGTTGCTGTTCCATCATGCAATCCTCTGTGAGGTTACTGATTACAATCTCCGTCTCCCTCTATCCTCGTTTCCTGCGGTGTGGTCAGAATCGAGGAGGAGGGGCCGGCCTCCCCTCCCTCCCTCTCTTCGTGACTCACAACACTCAATCCTCCTAACCTTCCCCACCACCCCACACACACGAACACGCCTCATAACGTTCTGCAGTGGCAGTGCGTGATTCCTATAAAGTGGACAGACCAAATTGCTTAAGTATACATAGGCTTGGGTCGAACAGACGTGGGGTTCATATTGCTAAACTTGTGGGTAATAGTGGCATCAAAATACAGTCTGGATCTCTCTCTCTCTCTCTCTCTATCTTCTATCTATCTCTCCTCGAGTAGTTTTCGGGTTTATGTTAACTTTCAAGTACCCTCCACAACGTTTCCAGTAACCATACTTCACCCTAATGGTTATTCGCGGTCTGCTATATTTGCTCTACTTGCCATCTTCATTACTTCAGATTTTCCAGTTCTGAATTTCATTAGCCATTCGTCAGGCAATTGCTGCATTACGTTTGGGTCTCTCTCTTTTAATATTTTGGACTCCATGTTATTCCACAGTTCCTTCATAATTTGGTGTAACCTGATCGACTACTCTGTCAAGTCATTTACATGCAAGAGAAACAGTAGCGGTCCCAACACAAGAGTCCTGGGGGACGCCACTCGTTATCCTTGCTCAACATGAAAAGCCTTTACTCTCTCCCCGTGAGACACCAATCGACAAATATAAATATAGCCCTCCTTTCATGCTGGGGTCGGGGGGATGTAGCCTCATCATAAATCTCCTGAGTGATTCAGAGACATACGCTCTCAGGCATTCAGAGAACTACGCAATCCACCTATCCATCTCTTTAAACCAACATGTTATAGATTACAGATTCTCCTCTCCATATTCAGTAAAAATTCGTCGTCTGCGATTTTTCTGAACCCAAAAATGATGTCTCTCACTTAAAGTAGTTTCTGCCAGTGAAGAGAAGAAAAAAAAATCAATTTCTTATTATAATTTTACGGGGTACCCTCCTGTCTCCCTGCAAGAAGCATCGGCACTACAATACGCCTGTTCTACTGTGTTGATACACTCACAAACACACACAGACCAGCCTCATCAAGCGAGATCTTGCATAACATCCCGAGCGGCGTGTCGGGTGGGGCGGCGTCTCTGCACACTCCTTGAATGCAAAAGGTGAGGGCGCCATCTGGTTCATGAACCTTGCTTGGGCCCACCTCCTCCTCCTCCTTCATGAGTCTTCTCACTTTCAAGAGTTTCACTTCACTATTCACCAGGGTATGTATACCCCGCCCCCCACTTGCCTCCTTGTCGTCCGACGACGAGGGGACTTGCCATTCCCCGACGGTATGTGACATCTGCGTTCAGGTCATCATGCCTTATGGCGAGTCTGGTGTTCAGACTTTCACACAACGTCCTAATGTGTCTATATTAACTTTTCCCCTCTGCGTTCTCTAAGGCGCAGTCATTCTGTCCTTTACAGTTAATCTACCTCTATACAGATCAGTCAGTATTAATTCGTTGGTATATCAATAATTCCTTAGTAGCTCTCGCGTTCCGTCCCTCCTGGTTCTGAAGTAGTCACTCATGATCCTTTGCGATATCTTCTGACAGCGATCTGGCTTGTGCCTCCTACTGCACAATGTCTCGGAGTTCCCTCTCTTTTTACGTGTATTTTACATACGTCCGCCCTTTCTTTTCACATTTAGTTTACAAACGTTCCCCCTTTCTTTTTACATACTGTTTACTTCATCATTCTCCTATTCAGTGTCCCCATTCTCTACTGTACTCTTCACTTCGAATACGCATACCCTCTTTGTCGACCTCTCCTCGCTTATTTGCTCCCTTTCTATCTTAAGATTACTTAACAATAATTCCACCCTTTTCTTTTCACGTCTACCAAACCATTCGCTTACTCCCTCCTCTCATCATAGCCTCCTGCTGATACCCACCTTGCTAACTGCTCACCGTGTACGCTACTTAGACGTTCCACTCTCATAATTTGGAATTTGAGCCAGCCACTGTCTTCTTAAATGAAGTGTTTAGCTATTCATCAACTTCTCTTTTCAACACTTTCACTTTTTTTTTTTATCTAGGGAGAAAGTGTCTCACACTATTTCCAAGCAACTCTACTCTCATAATCGAAACCTTTTACCATGAGTGACATGAGGTATACAAATACTGGACTTAACAATCACAAAAGGCATCGGTTGACACTTTTCCTCCATTCGCGGCGCAAGAAAAACAAAATAAAAAATAAACTCACGAAACATAAATCCCCACAACACACACACACACCAATTGAACGCGGCCTAGGGGGGGGGGGAGGGGTAATCCGCTTAAAGGGGAATATAAAATCTGAGAATGTTGACAAACAGGTCCACGCTGCAGCAGTCAAGGGAGGATGGCCCTTTAGGACGTTTCACAAGCACACGGAGCGACGATGACAGGTCGGGTCGTGATGCATACCGGTGATACTTACTGATGATACATACCGGTGATACATACTGATGATAATTACTGATGACACAAACAGGTGATACATACCAGTTAACATACCGATGATACACTGGTGATACATAATGCTATGCACTGGTAATACATATCGATATCCTCACGTACCAAATGATACATATTTCACAATGATCATACTGAAGAGACACATGCGCACAGTCTGCGTGATACATAACGACAGCTCCATTGTCCTGAGGTCATGTGAACCGACACTAGTTCCTGCCACACAAACTCAGCTTGGTATCCACCACGAGAGGCTATTCAAACAAACACATTACAAGAAAAAGACTCACGAGTTTACACAGTTCCCATCCAGTAAACCGCAACACCAAATCAGGCTGTGAGTCTACACAATTCCCATCCAGTAAACCACAACACCAAATCAGTCTGTGAGAGTACACAGATCCCATACAGTAAACCACAACACCAAGTCAGGCTGTGAGTCTACACAGTTCTCATCCAGTAAACCACAACACCAAATCAGGCTGTGAGTCTACACAGTTCCCATCCAGTAAACCACAACACCAAATCAGGCTGAAAACCTCTGAGGTAAACTATATATAATCCCCCACCCCCGTATGCACTCCCTCGTCACGAGTGGGCCTCCAAGAGTGGTGGTCATGAGAGGGCGGGGCGGCTGGGGGGGGGGGGGGAACACCCCAGAGTGCACTACAGTGGTGAGGAATATAGGCACGAGTTCTGCCATGGAGCTGATCATGAATTTCATCCGCGCCAGGAATGGACGGGGTCATGCACTAGTTGCATCGACCGTCCGCGTCGCATAACTAACCGCACGCCGTCCATTACGGACACTGCCACCCGTCAGTACGGACGCACGATTCGAGCGAACCATTATGCGTCATGATTACTCGAATAAACACCGGACGTGAAATTCAAGTTCTCGCGAAGACGACGAAGGTGCATTCGTTGGAGTCCACGAAATTCCGGCGCGTAATTTTCCCAGGGAGTGAGAGTACCGCAGGAGGAGTGGGGAAGGGGGGAGGGAGGAGGAGGAGGGCCATTAAAGGCCATTAGCCGAAGGAGTAATCAACCACGATCAATTTTCAATACCGGAGGAAATACAAGAGAAGCCAAAATATCCCACACATAAGCTGGGATGAACGAGACCAATGCGGCAAAAGTGTGTTATATATATATATATTTTCCTCTTATGGCGAACGCGCTTTTTCTTTACTGCTTCCGAGTAATTTTGCCACTGCGATGTTTTACCCTCTTGGACATGACGATCCACGAGTCTTGGGCACGCCCACTTACGTATGACAGGTATGACCAGGTGTGGGATGGACCTTACTCGGGATAGTCTGTTGAGAGAGAGAGAGAGAGAGAGAGAGAGAGAGAGAGAGAGAGAGAGTCACAACGACCCATCCTCGAGATGTGCCGACGGCCACAGAAGCAACCACGTGACGCAGCGGCTGCTCGCCGAGTACTGCTTGCCCCACCAAACTGGTGAGGGCAAGCAAGCAGGCAAGCAAGCAAGCAAGCAAGCAGGCAGCCTGCTGCCTCTCTGGACCAGAAGCCGACCTATCATCTACTGCAGAGAGAAGAGGAACAAACACAACGGGGTTGGGGAAGCAGGTCAAGTGTGTTTTTTTTGAGATACCGCAATACTGGGAGAGTTATCATGTCCTGATTCCATTAATAGATTGCACCGCGATCACTGAAGCGCACTTTTATACGAGGATGAACCACTCCACTGCATAATCGAAGCATCGACTCGGCAGAGAATATGAACTAGACTCCCGTGTAGTTGCTTCCCGAGAGAGACATAATTATTCATGCAATGTTAGGTATCCTGGACAAGCCCAGACGTCAGGGAGACACGAAGCATGTTTACTGGTGTTGTCATAAAGCCGTCAGAGAGGAAACGGCAAGTCGTGTGGAGCGCTTCTGAAAGTGAAAACCGGGAAACCGGATTCGGAAAGCGTCAAAACTTCACGGCCGCCCCGACACGTTCATCCTATCGTAAGCAAAAATTCGAAAAGAAAGAAAGAAAAAAAAAAAAAAAACGGGTCGGAGCGCGAGTCGAACACGAGAGGAGATGAAGGGTACCCGACGGAGATGAGAGGCTGGTTCTTTAGCGCACGAATATGAACTGCATTATTTGGCCACAGATAAAAGAGGAGGAAGAATGCACGAGGCACAAGGAGGCCCCCTGGGGAACAGTACTTAACTCAGAAGGGATAAAACATTAACAGCTTAACCTACTTGGGCCGCCCAGGGAAACTGTTCGAGTGAGAAATTAAGAAAAATGAAAGAGAGAGAGAGAGAGAGAGAGAGAGAGAGAGAGAGAGAGAGAGAGAGAGAGAGAGAGAGAGAGAAGCCCAAAGATGAGTTCCTCCAGATCAGTGGCGCGTATCACACACCCAATCGAAAGTTTTCGAGGTAAAAACCACAGAAGTCCCCGAGATTTTGCACAGAGAACCCCCAACCAGTGATTAGTGGCGTTAAGATAAGGATATAACTTCTTGATTTCGCCCTAAAGAAAAAAAAAAAATACTGATAAACAGACAGAAGATTACGCTACCAGTCGATCGCTACGACTAGAACAATAACCTTCCTTTAGGGGATGGGCAGTACCCACCTATGTTTCGAAGAGGTGGATCAAAATTTCCCCCTCCTAAAAAGACGAACATATATATATAGTCATGGATTCAAATATACAGCTCATGCTAAACACGAGGAGGAGGAGGAGGAGGAGAGGGCCGTCCGGGCGTGTGTGCTGCTCGCTGGTGTCCAAAAGGAAGGGAGAGGATCCTCCTGGTGGGGCAGAGGATCGGTAAGGGGTTGGGTTGGGAGAAGGATCGCGAGATTCAACGGGTCACAAACAAGACAGCTCCACGGTGTGTTGAGATACAGTATGTAAGAAGTCTTTTATCCCGGGGGCATCTTCTATTGATAACACGTCCCTTGTGCCTCACACACACACACACACACACATAGGGCTCCTCCTCTACTCACAGCCACGCCCCTTGCGGCCTCTACCCCTTGCGCTGGTCCGGCCACATCCGTCCCCACAACAGTTAACACCCAAAACCCTACCCTACCCTCTGGCCACACCCCCTCCCGGCTTACCACGCCTTCCCAGGCTCACCACAGCCACTGTACCTCGAGAGCCCAGAGCCAAGCGGTGAGGCAGGGAGACAGGATATGACACCACGGGCTGGCCGGCGAGACATCCTGAGAGGCAGGGCTCGGGTAGCAACAGACAACCGACCAAACCCAACCGACCAACCGACCGACTGGTCGACCGGCCCACGGCATTCACAGCTACCGTGACGGAGGGAGGTGAGGTGAGGTGAGGTGAGGTGAGGTGAGGGAGGGAGTGAGGACGCTCCCTCCCTAGCAGCGATGGCCATCAGAGTCGCAAGGTCAAGCAAGCCTGCAGCGCCCGCGCGCGCGTGTGTGTGTGTGTACCATCGTCTTCACTCCTGCTGCAGGGCCCTCGTCAAGGTTCTTCCCCGTGGCCTCCAGCAGCGCCGCCGTCACCGACACCTGCCTGACGATTTGGCGTTCAAACCCTAAGCAACGCCGTGTCACCAGCCTGGCGTTTAAACCCCCTTTGAGCACGTGTGGGGTGAGATCCCTGAGCACGCGTGGGCACGATCCCCGGGCACGTGCGTCCGTTCCCGAAGCACGACGGTGCGACGACCCGCGGGCATGACAGGACGGCCCTTAGGCGCGACAGCGTGGCCAGCGAGTACGACTGCACGACCCTTGCCTGAGCACGACGCTACGACCCTCAGGGGTTAGGTCGCAGGCCCGACCACATATGAACACTAATTCATCAAGCAACCCGGAAGGGCTGTTCAATTCCGGTTCCCTCTAGCTCTGTCTCAACTGGGGAGAGAGAGAGAGAGAGAGAGAGAGAGAGAGAGAGAGAGAGACGAAAAGACGGACCTATAAACGCACTCACACACAAAAACCTACAAAAGAACAACAGAATCTTATCAGTACACGTTACGGTCTCTGTCTGTCTGTATCTTGCCTGTCCTCTCGGACGTACCCATCCCCGTCCCTGCCCACCTCGGCGCGTTACGCAAACGTGGAGGCCCCCCTCCCCCGGCAGGCGGCACCTGACGCAAAAGCACGCCCACGGCATCAGAAAATCACGCCCACAAACAATCAGCAACCACGCTCATCACCACCCCCCCCCTAGGAATCACGCCCGCGGTGTCAGGGAACCACGCCCACCGCATCAAGAACCACACCGATGGTGTCGTCAGGAACCACGCCCACCACATCGAGGACCACTCCCGCGGTGTCGGAAACCACGCCCACCACATGAAGAACCACACCCATAGCCAGGGCCGCCGTGCTACCTCCTCCGTGGGCGCGGCAACCCCCCCCCCCGACCCCATCCGCCCAGGGCGACGGGCAGGAGGACCTTTGGGGGGTGGGTGGGCTGGATGCAGGAGCCACCCAAGGCCAGCAGGACACACCACCTATACTGAAGGACGTGTACTGGTGCACTCCACTACCCATCCTCACACACACACACACACTTCCCTCCCTCCCTCCCACCCACGTATAGTAACTGGGTACAGTGCCAGTATCATGACCCGGCCTTTACTGACCCTTTAGGTCAAAGGAAAGATCGTCATTGCACCTAAGGGCCTTACCGTCACGCTGAAGCAGTTAATGCAGTCAACAGTGCATATAGGGGAAAAAAAAATAATGTCGAGCCACCAAGACTACAGAGTTTGGCACCAATCTTTGTATCTTCTACAAGAGAAATCGAGGACACGTATTAAACTCGACACTAAATTCAATAATAAAGATAATAATAATAATAATAATAACAATAATAATAATAATAACAATAATAAAAATAAAATATAACAATAATAGTAGTTGAAGCAGTATTAATAATAATAATAATAATAATAATAATAATAAAATAAAATATAACAATAATAGTAGTAGTAGCAGTATTATTAATAATAACAATAATAATAATACTATTAATAATAATAACAATAATAATAATAATAATAATAATAATAATAATAAAACTAATAATAGTTATAATAACAATAGTAGTAGTAGTAGCAGTAGTAGTAGTAGCAATAATAATAACAATAATAACAATAATAATAATAATAATAATAATAATAATAATAATAATAACAATAATGTCTCAAACACGTGCCAACTCAATGCCCCCATAACGCCAAGACCGAGCCGTTAAGAGAGACGAAGATGCCCCGTGGTGGGCGCATCCAGCCCGACCCCTAGCCAACCCCACACTACTACCCCTGGCGGCATAACCTCACCCAGCTGGGGGTGGGGGGGAATACACTCATCCCGCGGTGACTTTCTTCCGGGCCCACGCCGTTCTCCCCCATATGTAGGCAGCGCGACGTTCAACTTTTCCGCCCGATCAATTATTCCCGCCACAATCTCCCCGCACGTACGGTACCTCACGACGTCATCACATCCCCCCCTTCCTCCTCCCCCCGCCATCTATCAATCACCTCTCTCTCTCTCTCTCTCTCTCTTTGTTTTCCCGCGTGTTCCGCGCTCGTGCACCCCAACGACAAACAAGTTCCGTCGTTCCCCGTACACTAAACCACCCCCACCACCATCATCATCATCATCATCATCATTCCGTGCCGCGTTCCACTTACATAGACATTAGTGCGGGCAGAATCACCAACCAGTGACACCCAAAACGCTCCTCACATCTCTTATCATAACCTGATGAAATATATGTTCCAGTCGATCATCTGCCTCTTGTTTTCAGTGTTGTGTATTTACGGCGTTGCAGATTCGCCCCACGAAAACTTGGAAGAGAGTTAATGACAAACAGACAAAGTTAGAGAGATATATAGACATGTATAGATAGATATATGGATAGACAAACAGACAGATACAAATATAAATAAATTATACACAGAATAGTCACAAATAATTTACCTAGATATAAATCATTCATAAAAATTCCACACACCGAATTTAGAAAAGTCATAAAAGTATGAAATATCTATCGATGTATATATATCACATATTAGGCAGATAAAATGCTTCAGCACAGGAACAGCCAGAACGGGGTATTAGAGAAAATAATATGAATATATCTTTTACTTACTTATACATATGCGTATATAGGATCACACACACACACACACATTATAATATATATATATATATATATATATATATATATATAATATATATATATATAATATATATATATAATACATA
>JAYMFT010207332.1:2500-11567 GCA_038088735.1 Panulirus argus | reverse complement strand
GGGAGGGGGAGACGTGGCAGGAGTGGGGAGGGGGAGATGCGGCAGGAGGGGGTAGGGGGAGATGTGGCTAGGAGTTGGCGTATGAAGGGAGAATAAATATGGTGAGGGAGGGGTGACAAAAGAGTACATGGAAGGGAGTGAGTGGAGGGAGTGAGAGGGTGAGAGAGAGTGGGGGGGAGAGTGCATGCGTGTGTGTGTGTGTGTGTGTGTGTGTGTGTGTGTGTACCTCTCACATATTACGTCCTCCTCCAGGAATCTTCGTAACAAAGGCCCCTTGTACTGAGTGACGTCACCGAACCAAATTCCTAGGTGTTTATAAAAAAAAAATTCTTCCGCTACTTCCCTCCCCCCCGCCCCCCGGTAATTTAAACGGGTGATTAAGTAGTGAGAAGGAAGGCTAATTACCGTACACACTCCGCTCTCAACAGGCGTCATAGAAATGACGAATATAAACTTTTTTGCATATGTTTTCACGAACGCCAGAAATGTTACGATTTACGTAATAATGTATGATGTACATTACTGCTGATGTATTTAGATGTATGACTGGATTGTATGTACGTCACCGGAAACTCCGGTAATGCTTATCACACGACGAAGTCCTTGACGACTTACCACTGACGTCAAACATACCACATACCTTTGGCGAAGGGGAAGATGATGATGATGATGACCTTGAATTAGCAGAGTTCCCCTTAAATCCGTTTTCTTTGGTGGAATACAAACCCGAAAATTCCATTCTCAATTTTGAACTCGTAGCATCAATTAATGTCAAGATTTCTCGAGGCAATCTCGCTCTAAAGCATCTCCCTCTTTGAAATTAGCAAGATAAATCATTTATTAAACCAAAGCGTGTAAAATAAACAACCCTAACAACTAACTATTCGACTTGTCTGGGGAAGAAACAACTCACCGGACGAGATTCGTATTTACTCTGATTATATACATTCGCACAGGAGGTACGGACGCACGTGACCTTGTACGTTAATCGAATTCGGGGACATGATGTCATCAGGAGCAGACCTCACTAAAAAAAAAAAAAAATAACGAAATCCAGCAACAAATGGCGACAAATGAATATATTTTGTGAGATCTTAAAATTTTATAAAGAAAACGAGGAAAAGAAACGGTGTATTACTAACAAAAGGACGTATCACAAAAGGCGTAAGCGAGTTGTGAGGGAGGAGAAATCGCGCCAGCTTAATCGGTCTCGAGCGTTTGACGTATAAATATATAACGCTCCAGCTTGCAAGCAAAGCTTTCTCTTGGCCACCCACACTCGCGCGCGTGCACGCACCACAGGCATTATTTTCACGAACCTAGTCGTCCTCACCCACCCCAAAACAACCTCCCTTTCCTGGGCTACCACAAACAAACACCCCTTCCCCCCCCTCCACTACATCACACTCCTCTACAACACATCCCTCCCTCCCCCCCCCACCCAGCCACCCTCCGGCCGACCCCCATCACCGCTAAAAATACTCTACAACACGACCTTGTCTCTCGTATCATGCCGGCCCCAACCCGCCCGCCCGCCCGCCCCTGCCACCAACAATTCTTGCACCCGCCCACCTTAGAACGCCCAGCCCCCGACAACGACCCGCCACCAGGGAGGAGACAAACCAGCCGGGAAAGGTCGCGATGACTGCCACTACAAAGTTGGGGTGCGTGACGGAAGTGGATTATCAACATGAGTGCGTTCGAGCCCCAGACGCCGTGCGACGTTGCCTGGCAACACCATAAAAAAAAAAAATGTTGCTCAATTTATGTCGATTGCGCGCCAATCGCCAGCGGCGCTTATTTTTTTTCTTTTTTTTTAAGCGCCAGCCAAACGGTTTGACGTACGTGGCTCAAATTTCCTGTGCAGACTGAGGGTGGATGTCAATATCTATGTGCCAAGTTTCAACGTCTAAGACGCAAGGGAAAACCTAAATACACAAGTTCTCCCAGCCTCAGTGAGATACTGAAGGCGTTTAGTGGACATGGCTTGGAGGGTTCGCGAAAAGGTAGTTTGAGGCTTCTGCGGATAGCGCCTCCATCCTCAGCCAGGGCAATGACGACAGGAGGATTCACGTGTCGACCAACCATATTCCCTCGAAGCCTCAGGTGGTCAGTGGTTGCTGCCCGAGCAGCCAGACTCCATCGCGGGCCTGTTCCTGCAGCGGAGGAGGCGCTAGGCAGGTCGTGGGGAGCTGCGCCGGGAGAGTCAGCTACCGCCACTTCAACCTGGCGTCCTCAGATAACAGTTAGCATGAAATATCTCTCACTGAAAAAAAATAAAATGCAATGCTGTTATCCATCCTTGGCTCACCTGGCAAATACTTAAGATAATTAGGGGTACCCGTAAGTGATGTCATTACTCTCTTGCCTTTCTGACTGTCACAATGAGGCAATAAACTTGATTAGTTTAGATCAATAAGGATATAACTATATACAAACGTCTCAAACGCCAAAAAGAATTTTCAGCCCTTCCTTCCCAATTGAGGTATGATGCCCCCCTCCCCCTAGTGGTATACTGTCCGTCTGTCTGCGTGTCTGTACGTTCGTCGGTGTACCAAGAGGGGTGGCGAGGGTATGCTCAGTACTAGTGCCCCTGGTCGGCTACCTAATCTGACAAGAGCAGGTCTTACAATGCAAATTCTCTTTCCTTCTGCGAAAACATAATACCTCTCTCTCTCTCTCTCTCTCTCTCTCTCTCTATGTCTCCGGACATTCGACGCGGCGTCCGGACCCGGTCACCGTCGGGCCTTAATTCTACGTTAGGGGCGCCGTGAGAGAGGGGCACGTCACGCTCTGATCATGTCCGCGGGCCGGAGGAACATGTCACGGCGTTCACCTTCGGAGACCACTTCTGCGTGGCTGTTGTCACCCCCCCCCCTGCGGGGCTGGGGCGACCCGTAGTCAGTCTACCTTCACTCTTCGCTTCCGGAAGTATTATGACCTTCATTCGATGAAAGAAAAAAAAAAAAGAAACGAATTCAAACGCTCGGCTGGAAGAACGTTCCTCTCCTCTTCATTCACGGGGATTCCTGAATGAAGATGACGTAAGCAGATACCAGAAGCCAGGCGCTGCCTGGAGGCACCTGACCAGGATGTTCCTCCTCCTCCTCCTCCTCCTCTTCTTCCTCCTCTTCCTCCTCTTTCTCTTCTTCCTGGCCCTCTTCCTCCTCCTCCTCCTGGCTGCACCCTCCCAGAGAGGGTGGTGAGCACTACGCGCCAGCCGTGCCCCACGGCAATACCTCGTCGTAGGTATTCGCAGGTAGGTAGGTAGGTAGGTAAGTAGGTAGACAGGAACTCTCCATCCGTTTTCTGTCTCTCCTCGTCGTAGGTACTCGTAGGTAGAAAGGTAGGAAAGTAAGGAACCCTCCACACCAGTTCTATTTCTTGACAGTGACAGAAAATGTCTTCCGTCACCTCCCGTTGTACCAGTACCACCCATCCTGCCTCGTCTACCACAACCACATCAACCACACCACCACCACACCAACGCCTACAGCACCGGTCGTTTTTGGGGGACCTCCACCCCACGTAAACAAACACGTGACGTCACAGCCTGCCTTACCCTCAGGGGAAAGCTTTAGGTCCGTTTTCTGTACACGAGATCCTTGGGAGGGGAAGGAGGGGTACTCGCTCAACTTCATCCCAGTATATACCTGTCGCATCAGAGGGCTTCCCAGTGGTCGCCCCGCCACCAGGGGTGTGTCTAGGGCAACACGTAACTCACACACACGACTGTTAACCCAATTATTGAAGACACAGCCCAAGGGACGGAGGACGGCTGGTGCGAGAAGACAGACGCTCATACCGAGTTCTGGGTAAAAAACTCACCCAATACCTGGACTGTTATTCCCTCCACCTTAAGAAACCTCTTGAGTCATACGTCTGATTTCAAAGATACAAAAGCCGTGTGTATCAAAGTATACTGTGTATAGTTTTCCTCTGACCTGGTGTGGCGTAGAGACGTATGCGCGTATGACCGTGGGCGTAAGGATGTGCATAATCTTGCAGAAACCTGCGTATATGACTGGTACTTGAAAGTCCAGACGCATATATGTATGTATGTATATATATGTCCTTCACTGGAAAAGGTCAGGCTGAATAGGATGCGACAAATAAGGAATTTATTTATACAAACTGATCAAACATGGCGGTGTGTGGCCGGCGGCAGCGCCACCACCAGGAGGCAAAGGGCAACGAGACGCTCTTTCAGCAGTACAACCACTATGCATGCATGCATGCATGCATGTCGTCCCGCATGACAACATGCAGAGTAGCGCGTACGCCTCGACCGCATGGGTATCCATCCAACTCTCGTGGGCGTGTATAACCCATACCTTTGGTGTATATTGATGACATGTGCATTTCAGGGTATGGGCAGGGTGTTAGTTCAGCCATTGCCGTGGGTTGGTGAATACGGTCCCATGGGTCAGCGAATTCAGTGCCATGGTGTCAGTGAAACCAATGCCGTGGGTCAGCCACTTCAGTGCCATGGGTCAGTGAAACCATCATCATCCGGAATGAAACCATTTCATCATCCATATTTGGCGCCGGTAAGGCTGTGAAATTACCCCATCTCGAACCGGATGCCTCGGCCAAGAGATAGTGAAAGTACTTCCTTATATATCCGGACGCCTTGACGATCGATGTCAGACCCAAAACAGTATCACGTACGATCCTGAAGGACCAGACATAGGATGTCGCAGCATGTCGTCCGTTCCCCCTATACCGCTACGCCCTCACCGAGAACCACCCACACTATAGCGAGGACCTGCGAGGACTGCAGGCCGGGGGCGTGGTGCGCGGTCGCCACCCACGGGAGGAGAAGGGGATCTGGGCAGGAGTTCGTCCAGGGAGGGAATCCCCAGAGAAGGTCCTGGCTGTGTGAAGGTGTCCTGTATTGCTTTCTCTCTTGACCTCTACCTGCCTCAGGTAGTTCCTGCCCCTCCCACATCGACAGGAACCAGTCATTCTTCCTCTCGTTTTCTACCTCCTCCAGGGGAATTCCAAAGCCTCCTATGTCAAAATGAACATGACCCTCACTTCCTCTCTCTCTACCTCCTCCAGGTAGCTCCTGCGTCAGTAGGAATCTCCCTGTTTCCCCCTCTACCTCCTTCAGGTACCTGCTGAATCTACTACATAGCATGAGCTTCTCTTCCGTTCCATCTCTTTTTCAGGTAGCTCTTGTGTCTACTACACCAGCAGGAGTCCAGTATCTCTCCCTTTCCCTCCTTCAGGCAGCTTATGTATCTATCACACCAGCAGGGACTCCCTCCCCGCCCTTCTTTCCCTACCCTACCATATCCGTCGAGCAGATCCTACCAGTTTACCCCAGCAGGAACCTCCCTCTCGCCTTTCCCTACTTCAAAAAGCTCCAACCTCTACCACAGTAGTTAAAGGAACCATTCTTTCGATCTTTCCCTCCTTCCGGAGGCTCTCTCTCTCTCTCTCTCTCTCTCTCTCTCTCTCTCCCCTTCTCCTTCTTCTTCAGGCAGCTGCTCCTTCGACCACACCTACGACGGAGCCGCCCCTCCCACAATGCTGTCCTTGTGCGCCCCTCCGCGTGAACTGCCGGCCTCTTGTCTGTTATTGACCGTCTGCCTGGGCGCCTTCGGGAATTAATCGCACCAGCGAGTGCTGGTAACCTTCACCCCAGAGTCCTGGCTATGCCCAGTCATGTCTACACCTTCCTTCACAGTCATGGCCGTCCATTCACTCCAGTTCATACCAGACCCAAGGGGACGCGTATGGCCCACAGACAACAACAGTTACACAGACGGGAAAGTTTGCCTTAACCTCATATAATCGGCCGAGAGACAGACGCCTGCGGTGTTGTTTTCAGCCCACCACGAGATGGCACCCACTCCATCATTCATACCTTCGCGTGTCACGGTGCACACACACACACACATACCCCCGCCCCACTCCCATCCCCGTGCTCGGCCCCCTGAGCGCCACCCGTAGGGATCAAGTCGGCAGTGGGAGACCGGGATGCGGTGACCCTTAGGTTGTCGCAGCCGACTGGGGAGGGGGAACGGGGCAATCAGTAGTTGCAGGGACACGTCTACTCCTTGGCAGCATTATGCCGCCGGGCATCCCTGTGGTGTGTGTGTGTGTTTGGTCACCCCCGCCGACGCCGTCTTGGGTGACGTCACGAGACGTAACAAGAGAGCATCACATCCTCATCACACAGTTTATAAGTTACGTGACTCACCTGAGAGAACCTATATTTAAACGTTCCCCCCCCAGGTGAGTCCCTCGGGTAAGCACCTGACAGGTTCCCCAGGTGAGTCCCTAACAAACCAAGCGACCACCTGTCTTACTTGCCACTTGCTGCCTACCACACTCAATGTGGTGCCTCGCCTACCGTCTATCGAACCGGTTATGGTACCCTGCCTACCACCTACCAGACCAGAATCCGTTTTCCATTCATCCTTCCCAACAAAATTTCCATGACAGTAGACTCTCTATATTACGTGGTGTTTCTTCATAGGTACTTCCCTACTTGCTGGTGTGCCGGAGGGAGAGGTGGTAGCGGTGGGGTGAGCACTCTGCTTTACTGTCCTGTCTCCATCTATGGCGATGGGGTGGAAAGGAGCCTTCTACTTTACTCTCCTGTCTCCATCTATAGTGGTGGGTGAGGAGGAGCCTGCTGCTTTACTCTCCTGTCTCCATCTATACTGGTGGGTGGAAAAGGAGCCTTCTATTTTTCTATCGTGTCTCCATCTATGTGAATTCAGTAGGAATACAGAATACCATGAACTGTCACCCAGCTGACACCCTCGTCACAGACCGTCGGTGTCCTCTGGTACGATCTGTCCTTCCCGTGTGCAGACACCATCGCCAGACCCCAGCACAGCTCTCGGCGTCGGATCCGACGTGGGGGGAGTCCAAGAGGACGGCTTTGCTGCCGACGGCAGCGACGGGTCTCCCCACAGCACGCGACGGGGGTTGAGAAGATTGGGCATGGGAGCCCAACACACGCGGGCCCTATCTAGGGTTTACAACGGTCCCTAGGCAGGCCCGTCTGTAGCCTGGCGGGCCCTGGGGGCAGGTACAACTACAGAATTCGCAAGTCAGACGTCTGGATACGTACAAATTTGGCCACGGCTCCTTAACCCCGCAGCGCCAAGCAGCGACTTTGGTTCGCCTCGGCCACGCCATATCCTGACGAAGGAACTCAACAGCTGCTGCGACACGCAGAGACCCGCGACAGGTGGAGGAACGGGGAGGGGGGAAGGGGGAGGGGAGGGGGGCCGGCCAGACCTCGACCGAATGGGAGGAGCGTGCACAGGCGTCCGGAACGGCGACAACAGTAACCAGGCAACAGATGTGGCCATGAGCCTCTCTCAACCAGAACATATTGGCTGAGCAGGACAATACTGAGGTTTGTGATTGGGGGGGGCGCTAACCCCCCACCTCCCTCCCTCCCTCCTTCACCCCCCCTCTCCCCCAGTCACCACCACCACTACCACAAACACCGCAATTTTCTCAGGGGCAATCGCCCTTAAGCACCACTTGCCTCTTAGGGGGAAAACAACACGGCTTTTAACGAGACGTCGAACTCTTCCGAACGCAAATGCCGTCAGGGCCGCCGGCGTGCCCTTGGGAATTACGAGCATCACACACTCGGAGACCTCGGGAATTCCTGTCCCAGAATCAACGGCCCTACGGTGGCTTCCTCCCCCCAAAAACTAACCTATGATCGCGCGCGGGAGGCGGCGTGATGAAGAAACCAGATCCCTGCGGGTTTCCAAGAGGCTGTCTCGTCTCTCATAAGGCACTCCCTTGCCTCATGATGTTCGGGGAATCCGGCGGGCACGTTACGTCTCCTCCCCGTAGCTCAACACCGTCGGTAGTAATTTCCTCCTGGCGAGGGAAGAGGGAGGGGAGGGAGGGAATTCTAAGCACGGCAGCGCGCGCGCTCGAGCAGGAGTGGCGATTTGGGTACCCGCGCGGGAGGAAAGTGGCGGGCTGCAACTGCGCGCGCAGATGGAGTGGCTTCGGCATATGCGCGGATGGCGTATCAACCAGACACTGCGCAGACGCAGTGGCGGCCAGCGTATGCGCGCACACCCTCACACTGGCCTGAAACAGCGTTCCTATCTCTTATCTTTATCTGTGTTCTGCTCGTACTCAATGGGCTGAGTTAACAAGTCTTCACAGGACCAAGTTGTTCATGCAGTATACAACTTACAACACTTCGTGTATAAAGTATACTCAAGCATACTTTATGGCAGCCAGGCACCACCTTAGTGTATGTTCCAAGGTATATCGTGCATACACATTTTCCTGTATGTTCTATAATACAACATACAACGAGGCCTAATGTGATCCTCGAATACAGTATACATTAACCTCCAGTGTGCTCTCGAACACTACATACAACGAGATTCCCTCCTGTATGTTTCAGAATACAACATACTTTTACCCCACTCAAATAAATTCTACGGTAATACATCATACATCTCCCTAGTGCATACGTGCCCCAGCATACAACATACTTCAACCTATTCCTGAAGTTATTCACAACAGAAAAACCAACACCCACTCTGAATCATACATTCCATACAAGCACCTACCATACCTACCATACACCGTATGTATTCAGCCCTCAGCAATACACTTCATGCAATACACCTGACCTCAGAGGATGTTTCTGTAATCGTGGGTGTAAACACATACGCTTGGAGTGTACGAAAGTGTTGAATCTTTGGCAAAGATTTTATTGGTATTTATCTCTCTCTCTCTCTCTCTCTCTCTCTCTCTCTCTCTCTCTCTCTCTCTCTCTCTCTCCGCGTGCAAGCCAGCGTATAAGGAGTTCCCACGGGACCTCCTCGCTAGCTCTTTGCCTCCAGCCAGGAACCCCTCTCCTTCCCCTACACTCCCCCCACCTCCCTCCGAGTGTTTACTGCGAGATACTGACGAGGTGTTCTGTGTGTGTGTGTGTGTGTGTGTGTGTGTGTGTGTGTGTTTCCTCGGGTGTGTTGCTGGTGTTCTCCCGACGGATCGCAGCGCTCCACGGTAGCCCAGTACTTCTTTGTGTTGCGTGACGCGTGTTTCCCCGCTG
>JAYMFT010207321.1:0-11567 GCA_038088735.1 Panulirus argus | reverse complement strand
GTCCTCCTGTTAACATGCCATCTGCTCTCTCCCTTCCCCCCCATCTCTCTCTCTCTCTCTCTCTCCTGACACACTCACACGGCCACTCTCTCGCCGTTCACACTAACCCCATCACCCTCAAGCACACACTCGTTAAGGGTTCCTCGCGCTTCTCCTCCAAGCTGCAGTTTAAGCGAGATTTCTTCTTGCTCTCCTCAGACTTGTTTATTTTGTTTGGAGCAGTTGTTGGTTCCTCTGGGGAAGCCTTGATGGCTTTTCTCTGGAGCCCTTTACTATTCCTTCTCTAGGGGCCCCCATAGTGTCCCTTCACTTAGTTCCCCCCAGTGTCCCTTCTCTGGGGGATTTTCCGGCTCCCTTAACTGGGGCGGGGGACTATTCAAGGGTCGTACAGTCGTACCCGAGGATGGAAGCGACGTACTAAGGATAATTTTTTTATGAATGATTTATTGTGTGTGTTTACTGAGGCAGTTGGGTGTGTGCGGGAAGTTTAGCGGGAAGTTGTTGAATTACTCATCGGCTTAACATATAAATTTGCGAAGGAGTTACTAAGTCATACATGTCTTCATAAATAACTTCAACCAGGGCGTCACGCAGTCGGAACTACCTCAGTCAGGTCCCTTGGAGGGGTAATACACTGTTGCAGGTTATGCTTAATTCCGGGGCAAGCACTCGATGGTGTTACTGCTCTTGTTTCTGGTGCTGCTGCTGCTGCTGTGGCAACAGCTGTGCCGGTGGCTGTGTTGTTCAGCAGGAAGGCCATAACCAGTGGTTGATGCGAGTCCTGCCAACAAGTTGTTGTCAAAGACACAACCGTGTCCAGCAGACCCAGCCAGTGTTTTATGTCCGATGGTAAATTGTTGACGTCAGAATCAGGAGCACTTCACTTAGTCAGAACGAGGCCAGGAGCGTGGCTAGGAGCGTGAGGTCAGGAAGGGGCTAGGATCGTGAGGTCAGGACGTGGCTAAGAGCGTGAGGTTAGAACGTAGGTAGGAGCGTGAGGTTAGGAAGGGACTAACATAGGGCAGGGCAGCATGAGGAAGGATCTTTGGCAGGAGGGGTGGTGGGCAGTGATACCGGAAGTGGCTGACTGAGGGACCACGTGTGCCTCTGCCGGATAACGGGGGTTGAGAGCCGGATATCGGGGGTTGAGCCTCGGTCGGATATCGGGGGCTAAGTGCCTGACTCTGGAGGTTGAGGGGTCGAATATCGGAGGTTGTAGGCCGGATATTAGAGGCTGGGGGAGCGGACGGCATCAAGAGAAAAAAAAATATACAGCATATAGCCAAACAGGACGAAGACACAGAGCCGAGCGGAGCGGACAAAAGCGGATGGTGGAGGAGGAACCAGTCTTGGGTGGTGGAAGAAGAGATTAGGGACTTGGTCTGGCCACCCTCTTCCCTCTCCCTAGGAACAATCCTCCCCATCATCGGGGGAGGGGAGGGGTGCACCACAGGGGGGTTACAGGAGAGCGGAGGTACATACCATTACCCCCTGGAAGGTGGGCATGGCCAGGGGGTCTGGTGGGACGCGGCAGGGGTCCTGGCCACACTGGCGTGTATTCATCTGGTTGGCCATGTATCCACCTGCCTCATGTGTCCGAGTTTTGGCTCTTCTCCTCTCCCTCCTCCGTCCCTCACCCTCTCTCCTCCCCCTTCCTCCTCCCACCTGCCACCCCAGACACCCCCAGCCCCTCATCACACACCCCCCAGTAATCCCACTAAGGACGTCGACTGTAACCACGACAGATGATTCTGAATAATCAATCCTCCAATAGTTCCCCCCCTCAGCCTCTCCTTGACTCACACTCCCCCTTCCCCTCTCCCCCTCTCCAGGAGGGTGGGTTAGAGGAAGACGAAGAGGAGGGTGAGACAGAGGGAAGACTCACCCCCTGCTCACCTTCGCCCCTACCCCAGCTACCCTAACCCCCACGAACTCCACCCCAGCCAGCCCCTCTCCCCTCCCCTGTGGCTCACGTGTCATATGGGGGTAAGCAACGTGGGTGGCGGGGTGTACCTACCCCGGCACCCCTACCGTAGAGGGAACCCCCTAGCCTGGAGGGAACATCTTAGCCTAGAGGGAACACACCCCTAGCCTGGAGGGAAGGGGTTACGCTACCGCTTCAGACCTGTATGGCTGTTGCGTGACGTAAAGGTTGGTGTGACGTAAATCGTCACACCATAACAGCGTCACTTCCCCGTAGTTGTATGGAAGTTCGTCATCGTACAAATTTTCCCCGTGGCGGAACGCGCACGATGGGGGGGTCGTCGTGTTCCTCCTGACGACCACTGTGGTACGACCCTTGGGGTCGAACCGTGGTGCTAAAGGAGGTCAACACCATGTTAAAAAAATAGGAGTAGTTCCAGGCATCATATGTGTTATATAATAGATTTTCTACATCATAAAACTCTCATTCTTGAAACTCGACACTTATGTTTTATTTATAAATATTTTTTTTTTGTTACGAAAGTTTTATATTTTTCCTTTACTGGTTCACTGTGATATAACGTGTCAGTTTGTACGTAATATTGATCTCTATTATTCTCCGGTATGTCCCTCCCATGGCGGACTTGTCGCCGTCTTGGGTGATTTAATTAAAAAGTTTCGGAGGTTTTTTATCAGTGTGGTGTGTGTGTGTGTGTGTGTCTCCAGCTCCAGCTGCTGTCGTGAGGGAGTGAGAGATGGAAGAAGTGTTAAAGATTCTTAGCTTTGTCTTTTACTCCCAGTCTGTCGGACGTCTGTTTAAGTACCTCTGTCTGGTGTGTGTGGGCATGTTGTTGTGGTACCTGCGATGGCGTCCCCTGTTGGAGACCTGAGGTCATCTACAACAACTTTTGGCCTCCTCCATGCTGTCCGTCCCTGCCATCCTTCACGGTCTCCCGCCTCACCCTTTCCTCCGTCCACTTCCAACACGCAGATCCTCTTCGCCAGTCTTTCTTCGCTCATCCTCTCCATGTGCCTGAACCATTTCCAGCGCACCCTGGTCTCAGCTCTCTCTCTCACTTAGACTACGCTTACTACCGCACACCACTCTCTCTCCTGCACTGTTATTCACTTCGCCCGTCTAACACCAAATATCATCCTCGAGCATTTCGTTCCCAACACCAAACTCTCTTCCTTTCGTTCGCGCTCTAGGTCTGAGATTCACATCGGAACCACATCGGCAGGAGAATGCTATAGACCTTCACAGACATCCCCCATCGTCAACTGACACTGACCTCACTTCGCACTCACTACCTGATGCATCCAGCACCTTAAGCCCCTCTTCTTGCACTTTATGACACACCTCAGCCTCCATGGATTCACCATCTGCTACCACACCCACTCTCAGGTACTTAAAAAGTACCTTTCACGAGACATCCCTGACAGTAGTTGTGAATACGCTATCTCCAGATGCATAAGATACCATATGCAAGTCTCCGTCTTCTCTCAGTTCTTCTCAAACAGTTCTTCAGTGCAGACACCTGGTTCGTACACCCTCTTCCACTCCCAAAGCCACATTGCTCATCCCCCCAGACAGCTGCGTCGTGTGTGTCACCACCACCCTCTCCTTCATCATCCCATACACCTGGCCTGGCTTACAGAGTAGACATATACCTATGTAACTCCAATATTCATCTTTGTCAGCCACCTGTCCCGATATTGAGAGGCACTGTACATGCATTTTTTGCTAGTCTTTTGCTGCCAGCAAACACAGCATTATTCCCCGGCATGAAAACAGGGCTATTTGGCCGAATTATAACCTTATGACCCCCAGATCCATGTTCAGCATGATGAAGAACGACCATTATGAGATTTTGACTAAAATCCAGCTTATGGCCAAAAACAAAGATGGGTTTGAGCAATATTCTTTTTTCAGTGCTGGAAAATGTATTTATGAAGGTCTGTACTACCCTTAGTTCTGCATCATCTTAAATAATGGCACTTCGTGTTTTTTGTATGCTTGATCTAGAACACGGATGTAAAGACTACCGGTATGTCCTTCCACGAGTGAAGGGTACTTGGAGAATACACTCACCTCAGGCTAATCGGATCTGTCAGTTGGCCACTGGAAAAAACTTGTTAACAGTAAGAGATACGCTTCAGGAGCCCCTTTTGTAGGAAATTGATAACTGTAAACTGTCTGAGGTAGATGACATACTAGACCAGCCCAAGTGCTATGGCGAGGGGCGCTCGACAAGCAAGTGGACGAAAAGAACAGACTCTTAGCAAGTCATTAGCATCAAGTGTACACAATTAGCTACGTTAATGAGGTTGACGCGGCCGGCAGTCTTGCATCAAATTTGGTAGCTGGGTTCCCAAGGGGAGGACAGGAATCGAACCCTGGACCAAGATCGCCCCCCCCCCCAGGATTAGCAGCTTCTACTTGATGGTTGTAGGTGATGTAGCGGCCCTGTGTGCAGCAGCTGCTGCTGCAGCTGGTCATTTAAAACCCAGATGCGGTGCAGGAGAGCAGACGGAAGCTGCTGCCGCACCACCTGGCTGTTGTTTTGTGGTTAGCCTTCATGCATGACCACTGTGGCTGCTTCGTAAGCGCTGTGGAGCTTACCTGGTGGTGAGGGGTGGTACTACACCACCCCGCCAGCGCTGGCGTGTGACAGTGTAGCGTGTCTTGCTAGGAGCGCAAAGGCGGGGTCTTGCCGGGGTTGCGTGGCGGGGACTTCGGCAGACGGGGCGTGACGTCTGACGTCTCTTGCCGACATTCCATACCTGAGAGGTCCACCTTCCCCCCCCCCCCTCCCCTCCCCCCCACCTTATCCGTAGTGGACCTCGAGTCATCCGTCTCGTTAACCCCCGTCTCCATAAGCGTCCATCACGAGTCCAGCACTTCAGTGCACTCTTAAGAGTCCTAGGGGGAGGTGAGGGCTGGGGCTTTGGAGGAAGTGAGGGGTGTTCCAGGCCTGCAGAGCTACGATGGGAATATTTTTCCGGTAGGATTTTCCTCACAGTTGCACCCGTTAGAGACAAAGCTCTCGCTCTCGGCTTACCGGACCCGGGGGGGTCGTTGCGGAGCCGGTGTGAGAAATTATTCCATTGTAATGAACGAGACGCGACACGGAACGAAGCAGCTCGAGAGCAAGATGAGTAAATGGAACGGAACGGGTCGGAACGAGACTGCGAACGGAGCAGCTGGAGAACAAGAGGAGTAAACGGTACAGGCAGAAGGAAAATGGCGGAAGGGGAATTGTGGCCTCGAGTCTGGTGACTTACCGGTCCACACCGTCCAAGCTGACAGCAGCAGTGTCTTTCAGAAAGGATATTGTGTATCCGTAGAGTAGAATGATCTACGTCCGTCTAAGAGACAGATTGGGGACGGAGCTGGGACAGGACGGACCCAACAGGTCGACCGTTGACAAAGCCCTTTTCCAGGATTCTTGTAGCACTTCCTTGCCTCCTTGATGTCTCGTTCCCGCCCGTTCCATAGCTTCTGTCCCACGTGAGTCGCCAGCCACGCCCGAGTCTGGAACGGTATTCTTGTGCGAGAATCTGGATTTTCGGATGGCAGGAAACTAACTCCCGGTACTATGGCGTGGGTGTCAGCGCAGGAGCATCGCCAGGCCAGCGGGCCAGTTTGGAAGCAGCGCCTCCATCGTCTTGCCTCCCCCGGCCCTCGTTAATAACACTCTTATCCAGCCTCGCCCACCGAGAAATTCGTTTAGGGAAATTCCAGCGCTAGAAAGACAGTTTGTAAAGAGAGCTGCTGCTGCTGCTGCGGCGGTATGAGGCGTCTTCATCAACACGGCTAGGATGAAGGAAGAGACTACGCCTTGTGACTGAGTTGGTCTGGTTGCTTGCGTATTGTAATGTCTCTTTAGAGGGACTTTTTACTCTTGGAAAACGTCTTAACAGTGCTTTCATAGTTCAGCGGTGCTTGCACTGTCCAGCAGTGCTTTCATTGTCCAGCAGTGCTTTCGCAATTGAGTCCTAGGACGCTGTCACCCACCCTGCCCACCCACACACACCCACAGTTGACGCCAATCAGTCGTCCACCCACCCACCCACACACACCGCAGTGGGCGGCAGGACACCATTTGCCACCCATTAATTCAGTTTCCGCATCAATGGTCCCCAAAATAGCTGACATTATGAGCGTGAAATTGAAATTACTTCCAGCCATGTGGATAGTGGAGTGGGCCAATATGTGAATTATTTAGTTCGCGTGGGTAAAAAAAAAAAAGAATAAAAGATAATGAATTTGTACAGTGCTTCCATAGTTGTGGCAGGGTATTGTTTGGTAGTGGTGTTAGTAGTAGTAGTACATGGTGTTGTGGTGGTTGCTGGTAGTGGTGGTAGTTAGAGAGAGGTGGTTTCATGTGGTGGGCGGTGTTAGTGGTGGGTCTGATGCGAGTAGGTGGTGGTGGTGGTGGTGTGGTGGTGGTGACGATGGTTCGTGGCAACCAAGTGTGGTAGAAGGGTACAGGTCGTTTCACGGTGGTTTTGACGAAGGAGGGGTTTTAGTGGTGGTTTTTAAAAAGGGAGGAGGTTTTATTGTTGGTTTTTATCAAGGAACGGGGTTTTAGTAATGGTTTTTAGCAAGGGAGAGGTATAAAGTGGTGGTTTTTAGTAAGGGAGGTGGTTTAGAGTGATGGTTTTAGAAAGGGGCGGGTTTTATAGTGGTTCTGGGAGGAGAGACAACAATGATATATGTGCAGAGTTATGAATTAACTCCTGGGAGAGTTACAATGACCGCGTGCGGTCGTGTGTGAGTTTGTCAAAGTTACTCTGATTATGAATTTAAAGCATGCATTGTTATTTATATATACATACGTGTATACATACATTACATTATTGATATTATTATTGTTATTATTATTATTATTATTATTATTATTATTATTATTATTATTAATATTATTATTATTATTGTTATTATTATTATTATCGTCACATTTTGTATATAGTTTGCAGGAATACATTTTTAAACACACACACACACACACACACACACACGCGGACCGCCTGAGATCAAACCGTCACTGGTTCGAATTCTGGTGGCGGCGGCCGGTCCACAGTCCTACCCAGCTCTTCATCCTCCCTCTAGTGGCTGGCTGTTAGAATGAATACCTGGCATAAGCTTGCGTGGGTATGTGTGTGTGTATTTGTACATATATACATAGTCATAAAGACATGGTACATATATATATACACAAGGCAGCACGAGTGTAGGTAGAACTCTCTCTCTCTCCCGGTCACACACAAATGAGTCACAAAACCACTCGTATTCAGGTGTAAAACACCTGACATGGCAACTGAGGGGGGAGGGGGCAGTTAAGAGCGTTATTACCTTGAACATTTTGTTCGCTGTTTTAAAGTTTTGGAAATTAATAAGGCTTCAAAACGTTGAATGAAAATTCAGGGCCGGCCGGAAATTAATAACGCTCAGGCTGAATGGAGCAAGATGGCCGGCCAGCCGGCAAGCAAGGGGCTCAGGGGGAATACGATTATTATTATTATTATTATTGTTATTATTATTATTATTATTATTGTTATTATTATTATTATTATTATTATCATTATTATTATTATTATTATTACTGTAGTTTTAGTAGTATTAGAGGAAGCAGTAGTAGGAGTATCAACACGCCAATGTAACTAACTAACTGGGTCACGACGATTCCGTATGACCAATGCAGAAACCTTTGGTAGCACGGGGTAGTAGGAATTTCGATAGATGGCCCAGACATACGAGTGGTGGGGGAGTTGATCATGAATGCATTACGAAAGGAGGGCTCAGCCGATGACTGAGCTTGATTGAAGGGGAGGACTGTAGTGATGATGCACTGACGGACGAAACGCAAGGCGAGGAAGCAATTGGATAGGAATTACGAGTAAAGGAACAGAAAGCAGAGACGATAATGAATGTACCCGTTCAAGGGAACAAGGATTGAGTGAGCCATTTTCGGTGGGAAAGTTCGGAAGGGAAAGACAGTAACAGAATACGTCGAAATGCAGTGATAACGGACGATGTGAAGGGCCAAGCGATGGGAACTGGCCGGCAGTATTTTTTTTTTCTTTTAGAGAGAGACGAAAAATTGGACAGCGATTGATGGAGGGAACAACGGGGAAGGAGTGGGACAGAGAACGAATGACGGAGATGGATTCGAAAAGTAAACAGAGGGAGAAAAGTGGGTGGGTGGAACTTTGTAAAGTAAACAGCAAAGAGCAGCGGAAATAGGGAGATAGGACACGCTACTCACCAACGTTAAGTAGACAAGCATACAGTAAAAGTAGGTAGATAAGTGATGAGAACTTTGTAACATAGACAGTGATAAAGAAAGGAAGTAGAGAAAAGAGAGATGAATTATCAGAAGACAAAGACAGAGAGATAACAGTGATAGAAGAAAACACTGTGGAACATTAAGATAGACACTTGGATAGCATACGCATGTAAGCACAGATGGACCAGTATGTCAAACCACAGGGGGTAACCTAGATGAAGAGGAATTTGGTAGGAGGAAATATATAGAAAAAAAAGTACAGTAAACCAAGCAAAAAAAAAAAATAGAAAGAGCAGGGAGATAAAAAAAGAAAAAGGGAAAATTTTGGAGGGACTGTTCCAAAGTCAGTTTGTTTAATTACCTCGTATAACGCAGAATACACATGTTGTGTCGAGTAATCATGACATATATAAACACACATAATAGCGGCACATTCACGCGGCCAATTGCCTCGCGCCTGTTATCCATAAGCTTTAATGTACATGCATAAATTCTAATGATAATGTCCAGCACCCAAAAATTGGTCATTGCTTCAGTAACTAAATGGTACTTTTTTTTTAAAAAAGAAAAAGGCTAATGTGTGTTTACGGTCTAATTAATGAGGGAGAGTTTTAAGGTTTTAAGTACTGTATAGCTTGCAGGTTGTTGGGTTAGTATTGTGGATTTTTTTTTTTCCCCCAAAGTAGGGTAGTTCTAAGATTCACTTAAGTTAGAAAATGTATGGTGAGGTGGTTTGGTTGTCTGGGTTTTAAGGCAATCAAATGTCAGGGTCATTAAAGCCGTCTGATTCAAGTTATAATCGCCAGCCAAGAAATGTCTTGAACACCTTCATGTGTTAAGGATAATTCTAAGACCACGTAAGCTATCACTATACACGTGGTCCGTGTATGGCAAGAGGCAGGTATACATAGATATACTGGCAAGGTTCTCTGAAATACAGTGATATGAGGTTAACGTGGGTCCAGTAGTACAGAAGAACTGTACCCATGACTGCAAGGAAACGATTGAGACAATATTTGAGCAGTATGAATTATAGTTTAGTGAAGCAAGAATTGCTCTCATAGCAAGAGGTACTTTTTATGTTTGTTTTAAAACATTTATTTGCCTAAATGTGGATAGACTTTATTTCAGTGGTAGCATTGGTGATAAGTGCATGGCTAGGTGGTAGGTGGTGGCAAGTAGAGACTGTACACTGGATGCAGCACACCGTTACAAGTGGGGGCGTGAAGGTTGGGTCTGGGTATTTGCGTGACGAGTCTTTCTTAGATACTATTTCCAGACGCTGTTTGAGTACAGAATGTCGCTTTCTACTCACGGGGACTTCCAGAGAGCCACTGACGCTTCACCCTGATTCATGAAACTCCATCCTGATAAGCTCGAAGCAACAAGAACAAAAATCGTAAAATCTATTAGTTTTCTTCAAGAAGATTTAGCAGAGTTATTCTCAAAGAGGATGGGGTCCCCATCCAGAATACAGTACGTGTATTCTCAGAGAGAGGAGCCTGGACTTCGATGAGAGCCTTGACATCTCAGTGGCCTTGAAAGACTGCAAAGAAAGCCTTCGTCAGAGTGGAAGGGAACAGAATGGTTGGCCAAGAGGAGCTTTAGACCAACAGTACTTGAGTAGCAGTACCTCCTGAACTGTAATTCGTAATTGCATGGAGAGGATGTTTTAAAAAGTAACCAGACTGTCTTAATTAGAGCCAGACAGTCAACATAGCCCGAGAGAGAGAGAGAGAGAGAGAGAGAGAGGATATCCGGGAGGGGGGCTTGGAAACTGGACCATTACGACTCACACAGTCACTCTCGACTGTACGGGGTGAGGGAAAGAGACGACCCCCCATCCCCCTCTCCCTTGAGTCAGTGACCTCGGCCTGGCCGGGTCACCTCACCCCACTCGGCTGGCTTGGCTGGTAGGGTAGGGAGGAGGGTTAAGCAAGGCTGTCATAGTTTAAACACGCGGCGTGACCGTATCTCAGGCGCCCGGCCTCCACTAACGCCCTTGAACGAGAAGTACCGACAGCCCTCATTTCCGCGGATATGTGGACTCGTGTGTGTGGGTGCGCGTGCGCACAAAAGCCCAACAAAGGGCGGCTCTTCCAGCGAAATAATCTCCGCGATCAAACCCGACGTTTGGGATGGGCAGGAATCACCTTGCGGGAGACTTATTTCATGCCCTTTCCCAGAACGGGTGGGTGGGTGGGTGGGTGGGATGCGGTGTCTGGGTGACCCCCTTTGCCGACGCCCTGGCTGAGGTGGTGGGGGGGGAGGGGGGGGGCATTGCGTGCTCCTACCTACTACCTTACCCCCCCCCCACTACATTATAGTGGATGGGGTGGGGAGGGCGTACCTCACCCACCGTGACAGGTGTGGTGGTGATAGTGCTGCTCCCTAGCGTTATGTTGTATGGGGTTGTTCGTCACCCACTGTGGCTAGGGTGGTGCAGCCATACGATATAGTGTATGGGGATCTACCTCGCCCGCTTTTACTGGTGTGGTGTTCCTCCACACCGTAGTGTATGGGGTTCTGCGTCACCCGTTGCGGTAATCCTCATCATAGTGTAATGGGAGGGGTCTGTCATCCAACGTTAATTAGTGTGGTGCTCTCCTACAGTACAGCGCATGGGAGGGTTTACGTCTGTGATGCTTCCCACGTACCATAGTAGTATACAGTATACTGTATAGGCGAGTTTACGCCCCCCATCGTGACTGGACTAACCCTTCGATCTTAAAAAGATGAGAATTTATATTTTTTTTCTGAGGGTTTTGTATGTACAGTGCAGCCAACAAGACTGCCTAAGAATCTTCTTTTTCCTTAAAATCTAAGGAACATCAGAGAATCCGTATATCATCACAGCTTTCTGTAATCAAGCAGAAATGCCACATAAGAGGGAAAAGTGTTAGTGTAAAGGCGGGTTCGGAGAAGGGCGTTGCTTGCGTAAGAATTGTAGCGTCATCATGAAGGTGCTGTTAAATGCTTGTGGGATTTTCTACGAAACCGCCTTTCCCCGAACGCCAGCCACGTCCCGCCCTCTCGCGCCCGTCATCCTCACGGTGATTTTATGTTGGTGATTCCGGTGTAGAAAAGGGCGCCATTATCATCTGGTATCGCTAGGGCAGTTCCTCCGTACGGAACGGGCCTTCGACGTCATCAGAAGCACTCCATCCTCGGCGGCGTCTCAGAATCCAGTCGGTCAGATTAGAGGTTGATCTTGGGTTGCCCCTTCGAACGGGAGTCGAGTCTGGCTTATTCAGCCGGCCTCGTACCCAGCTTGCTTCATATATATATATATATATATATATATATATATATATATATATATATATCACACACACACAAACAGGGAAACAA
>JAYMFT010207310.1:0-11567 GCA_038088735.1 Panulirus argus | reverse complement strand
GTCTCCAAGGCGGATCTGCAGACTCAGCCACTAAAGAAAATGGCAGGTCCTCCAATGTGGATCCACCTGAAACCTGGCGCTACACCTTTTGCTGTACATACGCTAAGGCCCATTCCATTCGCCCTCAGGGATCAAGTGAAAGAAGAACTCGACTCCCTAGTACAACAAGGAATCATCACGCCTGCAGGCGACGAACCCTCCGAATGGTGTTACCCCATGGTCCTGGTACCCAAGGCCAAAGGTGCCCGCATCACTGTGGATCACACCCACCTAAACTCTCAGGTTGCCCACCCTACACACCCATTGCCCATGCCCCACAACGCCATCTGCAGCATCTCTCCTACTGCGAAGTACTTCACCACAGCGGACGCCCTACACAGCTTCTGACAGATGGAGTTAGCGGATGAGGACCGCCATCTGACCACGTTCATAACTCCATATGGAAGGTTCCAGCACCGTTGTGGCCCAATGTGATTTTCGGCAACAGGTGATGCCTACTGTCTCTGTGGAGATATGGCCCTACAAGACACCTTCAACTATGTGAAGGTTGTAGGTGACATCCTTCTGTTTGATGAGGATTTTGCTTCCCACCCACAACACATACACCAAATGCTGACCAGGTACCATCAATTCGGCATCACCCTCAACAAGGAAGAGTTCACTGTAGCTGTCCCTCAGGTTAACTTCTGCGGTTACATCCTATCACCCGACAGCATCGCAGCAGACCCCGACAAGGTATCTGCTATACATGACTTCCCTACGCCACCCAACTTCACAGACCTCAGGTCATTTATGGGTCTCATCAATCAACTCACCGACTTCACTCTAGACATCTCAGCAGCAGCACAGCCCCTATGTCGCTCATGAGCCCCAAATGCTCCATCATCTGGACCCCGACCATGAGCAAGCATTCAAGAAGGTCAAGGCAGCTTTGACTTCACCACCTGTCCTGGCACCCTCCAACCCAGCCTTGCCCATGATCCTGCAAACAGATGCCTCACGCCTGTATGGACTAGGTTACATCCTACTTCAAGACAATGGCCATGGTCAGATGTGTCTTGTCCAGTGTGGCTCTCGTTTTCTCATGGACATAGAAACTCACTATGCCACCATAGAGCAGGAGCTACTTGCAGTCGCTTGGGCCATGGCTAAGTGCTGCCTATACGTATCTGGGCCTAAACATTTCACCTTGATGACTGACCATCACCCCCTGATACTGATTCTCAACCACTACACCCTGGATGCCATTGAGAATCCACGCCTACAACACCTCAAGGTGAAAGTGGCCCCTTACACCTTCGCTGCAGTCTGGCGCATGGGGAAACAACTCTGTGTACCGGACGCCCTGTCTCGCTCCCCAACCAGCCGCCCTACACCTGAAGATGAGAAAGACTGCACCACCTCGACTGCCCGCATCAAATGCATCGTCGCCAGCACTGCCACTTCCACCATCGACCAGGCAACAGGACCCATCCTCAAAGAAGATAGGACCCTACAGGAGCTCCGCACCTCTGCATCTCAGGATCAACGCTACAGTCACCTCATCCACTTCATCTCCAATGGGTTTCCCACCAACTGCTACAACTTCCATGCCTCCGCCTTCCCATATTGGAAACTGCAGGACAGCCTTTACACAGATGGAGAATTAGGGTTGTATGGGCCCCGGATCATCATCCCTGCAGCCCTCCATAGACACACCTTGGCTCGCCTCCATGACAGCCACCGAGGGATCAAAGCTACTTGACGCCGTGCAAGACAGATAGTATTTTGGCCAGGCATCGACGCCGATATAAAGAGTACAGTAGAAGCCTGCAATGCCTGCCAGCAGCTTCTCCCCAGCCAGCAACAGGAACCTTACATGTGTGACGACACCCTGTCCCAGCCCTTCGAAAGTGTGTCAGCTGACTGCTTTCAAGTCACAGGGAAGTCATTCCTTGTTATTGCTGATCGACTTTCAGGCTGGCATGTAGTTGTTCCCTGTGGACATGACACGACCGCAGCCAGAGTCACAAGAATGTTCTGTGTCTACTTCCATGAGGTTGGTGTCCCACTCCGCTTACAGACCGACGGAGGTCCCTCATTCTCCAGTTAAGACTTCAAACACTTCACCGACCACTGGGGCATTCACCACCTCATTACTTCTCCACATTACCCTCAGTGTAACGGACACGCGGAAGCGGCAGTAAAAGCAGTCAAACATCTCATCCTCAACACCGCCCCATTGGGAAACATCGACTGTGAAGACTTTGATAGAGGACTGCTGGAGCTTCAGAACACCCCGACCCCTGCTGGACACTCCCCTGCACAGATTCTCTATGGCTGCCGTCTCTACACTTGTATTCCGGCCCACTCCCTGTCATTCACGGATGTGTGGCATACTAAGACTGAGGACTACGACCGTCATACTGCCGCCCACACCGACCTGGTCACGAGCCGCTACAACTCTCATGCCCACCCTCTAACCAAGCTCACCATCGGCCAGCAAGTCAAAATACAGGACACCACGATGCTACGATGGGACAAGGTCAACATCGTGATGGGCCAAGGCAGGTCAAGACAGTACGAGATGTGCCTTCCTAGTGGTCATGTTTGGTTTTGAAACTGTAGACATCTACACCCAGTGTTTAATACGAGTGATGACCCCTCCCCCCAAGTCCCTGTGTGTCCTTGCTCTGGCCAGGAAAGAGAGCCATCACTCAACCCTCCCAATGCCCTTCGTCATTCACCCCAACTCGCTTGAAGGAGTCAATGTTCCGCTCAAGACTGTGCTACAAACGTAGAGGGGGAGGGAGGTGTGTAGATATCAAGTATCAGTGCTGCACATTGTAAGACTGCTAGCTGGATTTCAAAGTTACATTGTACCATGGCAACATTGCTGCTTTCCCGCCACGCATGCATGTTGCGTGGGCCACCACGCATGTGCATCGCATGGGCGAGCAGCAGTACCCACTGAGGAGTGACGAGCACCAGATGTAATCTGATGCTCTCACGTTAGTCTATCTGTCTATTGTAATAAATAGGAGTGTCAAGAACTTACAGTTTCAATTCATCACCCTTCAGTCCCATCACATCCAGTAAGAACATAAGGTAGGAGCCTCTGAAAACACTATGCTAGAGATGCCTTCTGCTTGTGGCCTGTTAAGGATAAGGCTCTAAAAGCTAAGAAGCTAAGTGGAGGTCAAAAGTTATGGTGACTCTTTGCCATGACCATCTCTTGAGGGAGTTCCAAAGGAAACAGGCATCCGAGTTATGAATAGATTGATAGAAAAAATTCTGAATGTAATAAGTACACCATTTCAGTGTTATTTACTTCTCTTTAGTTAGAGAAATGGAAGTGACAAGGTAAAATGAGAAGACCTTATTAGTTTATAATTTCCAGGATATAACTTTTTATTTCAGGTTATCTTACTCGCACCCCTCAGAAATATTTAGCATGTATCATCGGAAAGATACCGAGGTAAAAGTCTAACTGTGGCCAAAATATCCACAACAACCAATATTTAACGGGATATCTGAACTGTTTTGTATTTCAGTCATTCCATGCGAGTTAGACCTTATTCTTTCTGTTTCTACTTTGTCACTATGATTATCCATAGTTACCAGTTTCATTAAATGTATCCAGATTTATAGGTGGGTCATTATTGTTTTTACATTACCTAATGGTATATGCCATAAGAGGCATACCTTTGATATAGATTATTGATACTGGTTTGGATGAAACTATTATTCTTACTTACAGGTTGATGAGAGTTGGCAAGATGGTTTTTGCTTAACATGTAAGTGTTTCATAGATGATAAGGGGCTCCCACAACATGAGTGCATTCAGCAGACCTGCTTAACCCTGGATGGTCATCCTGACAGTGGACTGTTTCAGCTGGAGACTGTCAAATATCCAGGTCAATGCTGTGCAGAAATTGTCAGGACTGCTTGCATTGATGACAACAGACTTGTTGAGGTCAGTGACTGGCACCTATCTCTCACAGCGTATTACTTTTGAGTCATACAGTGCAGAATTTGTTATGCTGCATTTTATTTTAAAAGAAAATTAATTCAATTTATCATGTTCCTGTATCATAAAAGTGTATTTTTCACATATAATATTTTTTTCTACTTCTTACTGTTGTTTTCATGAAATGTTTTAATGAGTGGTACTATTAACGTCATTGCAAAGTTATTTCTTATTCAGTTTTACCACCATCTTTATATGCAAGATAATGAGCTTACAATACATGGAAGTATACAGTAACTCAAGATAATTGGTAAAATTTATTCCATTTACTTTTTTCATACAGTAATATGATATATTTACATTCCTGATTATCTTGCAGTTCCCTTGTATAATGATAATTATGCTATCCATTTCCTGTATAACTTTTCACACATTCACAGTAGAGTGCTATATGCAGAATCTTTAGTTGACTTTAAAGCTTACCATCTGCTCACGCTCAAGTGTTCAAAATCCATCAGCAATGTTCAGACCTTGTTTTAATGAGTTCCTTTTGTTAAGTAGGTCACCACACTGGTGAAATAGGTTTGATTTCCTCTGATTGACGAATAAGAAACTAATACTGAATAGACTGAGGAATGAAGAATAAAGTCATAAGAAGAATATTTGGTGTGGAAAATACATTAGAAAGGTGTATTTATGAAGCTATTCTATTATGATATAATCATGTAAAATGTACAGCAGACAATAAGTTAATCAAGAGAGTATGTAGTATTACAGACAGAGGTATGAGAAGGAGGTGCATACTGTGAAAGAATTAGACAGGTGCTGTGAAAGAACTGATCATAGGTAGGGATATTTGAGATGAGGTTGAGAACAAGATGGAAGCATTTTGCAAAAGGAGACATTGGTTTCATTTGAAGAATCAGTCTGACGGGAAAAATGATGCAAGAAGCATTTTTCTTAAGTGCAAAGCCCATATTTCATTTCAAGACTGAGCTGTGGTTGAGGATGTGCATGAGTGATTTCATAGGCAGTACATACCTGATCCACCCCATGGAATTAGAAATGATGGTAATGATGATAAATGGAATTAATATATAAGACTTATCCCTGGGGTAGGGTAAATAGAGTTCTATCTCAGTATTTCCTGCGTGTCATAAAATGCGACTAAAGGGAGTAGGAGCGGGTGCTGGAAACACCCACATTTTTATTTCAATTTCTAAAACAAGGAACAAAAAGGAACCAAGCAGGGAGTGCTCATCCTCCTCGAAGGATGTAATCAAGATGGGAAGAAAGGAGAGATAGATAGTATGTTTGAGGAGAGAAACATGGATGTCTGACGCTGAGTGAAACAGAGCTTTGGGATATAGGGGGAGAATGGTTTGGAAATGTCTTAGGATTAAAGTCATGGGTTGGTGAAAGGATGAAAGCTAAGAAAGGAGTAGCACTACTGGATCAAGAGTAGTTAGAGTGTGTGATAGAGCATACAGAAGTTAATTCTAGATTGATGTAGGTAAAACTGAATATGGATGGTGAGAGATGGGTGATTATTTGTACTTATACACCTGGCTGTGAGAAGAATGATTATGAGAGGCAAGCGTTTTAAGAGGAGCTGAGTGAGTGAGTCAGCAGTTTTGATGGAAAAGACCGCCGGAGTCAGTCCATTGACAGCATGTCAACTTCAGAATACCACATCATTCCAATTTACTCTATCCCTCTCACACCTTTCACCTTCCTGCATGTTCAGGCCCCAGTCGCTCAAAATCTTTTTTGCCATATCTTTCCATCTCCAGTTTGGTCTCCCCTTTCTTTTTCCTTCCACTTCTGATACATATATCCTCTTTGTCGATCTCTCCTTACTCCATATTTCAGCACACCTTCTTCTGCTGTTTCAACCACACTCTTTTTATTAACACAAATTTCTTTTACCTTTACATTACTTACTCAATCAAACCACCTCACATCACGTATTGTCCTCAAACATTTCATTTCCAACACATCCCCCCTCCTCAGCACAACCTCATCTATAGCCCATGTTTTGCATCCATATACTTTCGCTGGGACTACTATTCCTCCAAATATACCCATTTTTGCCCTCCCAAAGAACATTCTCTCTTTCCACACATTTTTTAGTACTCCCAGAACCTTCTCCTCCTGCCCCACTGTATGAATCACTTCTGATTCCAGAGTTCCATTTGCCACCATGTCCACTCCCAGATTCTAAAAATTTCACTTACTCCAGTTTTTCTCCATTCAAACTCATACCCCAACTAACCTGCCCCTCAACCCTGCGAAGCCTGACAACCTTGTTTTCATTCACATTCACTCGACTTTCTCCTTGCACACACACTTCCAGACTGTCACTAAGTTCTGCAGTTTCTCACTCAAATCTGCCATCAGTACTGTATCTTCAGCAAACAACTTACTCACTTCTGAGGACTTCTCATCCCTATAGACTGCATACTTGCTCCTCTTTTCAAGACTCTCGCATTTAAATCCCTCACTACTCTTTCCATAGACAAATTAAACAACCATGGTAACATATCTACCCCTGCCGCAGACTATCCTTTGCTTGGAACCATTCACTCTCCTCACTCCCTACTCTTACACAAGCCTTACACCCTCAATAAAAACTGCTCACTGCTTTAAGCAGCTTTCCTCTCCCACAGTATATATTCATAGACCTTCCACAAAGCATATCTGTTAACCTTATCATATCCCATCCCCAGATCCATAAATGGCACTTACAGATCCATCTGTTTTTCTAAACATTTCTCATGCACATTCTTTAAAGCAACCACATGATCTACACATCCTTTACCACTTCTGAAACCACACTGCTCCTCCCCAATCTGATGCTCTGTACGTGCATTCACCTTCTCAATCAATACCCTCCCATGCAACTTACCTGGTATACTCAATAAACATATATCTCTGTAGTTTGAACACTCTCCTTTTTCCCCCTTGCCTTTATACAGTGGCACTATACATGCGTTCTGCCAATCTTCAGGCACCTCACCATGATTCATTCAACAGCAAAACAAACCATTCCTGCTACCTTGTCACATTTCATCTTGTGCAAGGCTTTTGCCACCTATTGTCTCTTCACCAAACCACTTTCCATGACTTTCATTTCACATACCACCCAAACCAAAACACCCTACATCTGCTACTCTATTATCAAACAAATTTAGCAATCCTTCAAAATACTTACTCCATCTCCTCCTCATTTCATCACACCCTGTTACCAATTTCTCTTTATCCCCCTTCACAAAAGTTCCCATTTATTCTCTTGTCTTTTGCACATTATTTACCTCCTTGCAAAAATCGTATTCTCCCTAAAGTTTACTGATACATGCTCACCCCAACTCTCATTTGTCATCTTTTTCAACCCCCTCCACCTTCCTCTTGACCTCCTGCCTCTTTCATTTATACATCTCTCAATAATTTACATTTACCCTATCCTGAACCAGGCACCCAGTTTATCAACCAACCCTTAAGGGTAGATGAACAGCTGGGTTAGCTGCTGGATCAATTTACACAACCAGGATTTGAACCCTAAGCAGCCCACAGATGCATCTTAGTCAGGAATGCTAGCTGTTACACCATAGAGGTTGATATGTTCAAACCATGTAATCTCTCTCTCTCTCTCACTCTCTCTCTCTCTCTCTCTCTCTCTCTCTCTCTCTCTCTCTCTCTCTTTCTGATGCAGGTTGTGGCAATCATATGTGGGAAAGAAGAGGAAATTTGTATATCTTTTAATTTCTTTCATACATTTATGTTATATTTTATGGAGAGAATTGGCATCAGGATGGAAAAGAGTGAGCAAATATCTCTGGGAAAAGGAGAGAAAAAATATTATCCCCGTATTCCACTGCATGTCATAGAAGGTGACTAAAGGGGGTGGGAGCAGGGGCATGGAAACCCTCCCCTTCTTCTATTTCAGTTTCTAAGAGGGGAAAAAAAAGGAGTCAAGCAGGAAGTGCTTATCCTCCTTGAAGGCTCAGATTAGGGTGTCTGAATGTGAGTGGATGCAACCAAGATGAGAAGAAATAAGAGATAGGTAGTATGTTTCTGGAAAGAAACCTGGAAGTTCTGGCTCTGAGTGAAACGAGGCTAAAGGGTGAAGGGAAAGAATGGTTTAGAAATGTCTTGGAAGTGAAGTCAGGGGTTGCTGAGAGGACAAGAGCTAAGAAGAGTGGCACGATTCCTGAAGCAGGAGTTGTGGAAGTGTGTGATAAAGTGTAAGGAAGTAAATTCCAAACTGATGTGGGTAAAACTGAAAGTGGATGGTGAGATATGGATGATTATTAGTGCTTATGCGCCTGGTCATGAGAAGAAACATCGTGAGAGGCACATGTTTTGGGAGCAGCTGAGTGAGTGTGTCAGCAGTTTTGGTGCACGAGACCAGTTATTAGTGATAGGTGATTTATACGCGAAAATGAATAATGTGGCAGTTAAGGGTATAATTGGTGCACATGGGGTATTTAGTGTTGTGAATGGTAATAGTGAAGAGCTCATGGATTTGTGTGCTGAAAAAAGGCTAGTGATTGGGAATACCTAGCTTAAAAAGAAAGATATGCACAAGAATACATATGTAAATGGAAGAGATGGTCAGCGTGCATTATGACATTATGTATTAACTGACAGGTGTGTAAAAGAGAGACTTTTGGATGTAAAGGTGCTGAGAAGAGCAGCTGGTGGGATATCTGACCACTTTGTTGAGGCAAAGGTGAAGATTTATAGAAGTTTTCAAAAAACTAGAGAGAAAGGTGGAAAAATGAGATTGGTGAAAGTAAGTGAGCTTGGAAAGGAGACTTGTGTGAAGAAATATCAGGAGAGATTAAGTGCAGAATGGGATGTATTTAGGGAAGAAGTGATGACATATACAAGAGATGCATGTGGCATGAGAAACGTGGGAGGTTGTCAAATTAGGAAGGGTAGTGAGTGGTGGGATGAAGAAGTAAAGTTGTTTGTGAAAGAGAAAAGAGAGGCGTTTGGATGATACTTACAAGGAAGGAGTGCAAATGAATGGGAGATGTATAAGAGAAAGTGGCTGGAGGTCAGGAGGAAGATGCAAAAGTTGAAAAAGGGGGCAAATGAGAGTTGGGGTGAGAGAGTATCATTAAACTTTAGGGAGAATAAGATGTTTTGAAAAAAGGTAAAAAATGTGCACAAGACAAGAGTACAAATGGAAACAGCAGTGAAGGGGGCATTGGAGAAAGTGATAACAGGTAGTGATGGAGTGAGTATTTTAAAGGAAGGTTGATGTGCTTGATGATAAATTGGCAGATGTAGGATGTATTCGATAGGGTGGTGTGCGAGTGAGAGAGTCAAGGAGAGCTGTTTGGTGGAGAATTAGGAGGTGGTGAAAGCCTTTGCGGAAGATGAAATCCGGTAAGGTGGCAGGATTGCATAGTATTGCAATTCATTTTATTAAGAAAGGGGATGATTGTGTTGTTGATTGGTTGGTAAGAATATTCATTGTATATATGGATCATGGTGAAGTGACTGAAGATTGACAGAATGCATGTATAGTGCCATTCTACAGGGGCAAAGAGGATGAAGGTGAGTATTCAGACTACAGAGGTATAAGTTCGTTGAGTATTTCTGGAAAACTGAATAGGAGGGTATTGATTAAGAGGGTGAAGACATGTACAGAGCATCAGATTCGGGAGGAGCAGTGTGGTGTTAGAAGTGGTAAAGGGTGTGTTTATCAGGTGTTTGCTTTGAAGAATGTGTGTGAGAAATACTTAGATAAACAGATGGATTTGTATGCAGCATTTATGGATCTGGAGAAGGCACATGATAGGGTTGATAGAGAGGTTCTGTAGAAGGTCTTAAGAATATATGGTGTGGGAGGTAAGCTGCTAGAAACAGTGAGAAGTTTTTATCAAGGGTGTAAGGCATGTGTTCATATTGTAAGGAGGAGAGTGAATGGTTTCCAGTGAAGGTAGGTCTGCAGTAGAGATTTGTGATGTCACCATGGTTGTATGATTTGATTATGAATGGGGTGTTGAGGAAGGTAAATACAAGTGTCTTAGGGTGAGGGGCGAGTATGCAGTCTGTTGGGAATGAGAGGGCCAAGTAAATGAGTCAGTTGTTGTTCTCCGATGATGCAGAACTGATGGCTGATTCGAATGAGCAACTGCAGAAGTTGGTGACTGAGTTTGGAAAAGTGTGTGAAAGGAGAAAGTTGAGAGTAAATGCGAATAAAAGCAAGGTTATTGGGTTCAGCAGGGTTGAAGGACAAGTTAGTTGGGGTGTAAGTTTGAACGGAGAAAAATTGGAGGAAGTGAAGTGTTTTAGATATCTGGAAGTGGACCTGGCAGTGAATTGAACCATTGAAGCGAAAGTGAGTCATAGGGTGGGAGAGGGGGGTGAAGGTTCTGGGAGCGATGAAGAGTGTGTGGAAAGAGAATGTTATCATGGAGGGCAAAAAGGAGTATGTTTGAAGGAATGATATTTCCAGCTATATTATATGGTTGCGAGGCATGGGTTATAGATAGGTTTGCGCGGATGAGGTTAGACGTGTAGGAAATGAAATATTTGAGGACAATATGTGGTGTGAGGTGGTTTGATTAAGTAGTGTAAGGGTAAGAGAGATGTGTGGTAATAAAAAGAGTGTGGCTGAGAGGGCAGAATAGGTTGTGTTGAAATGGTTTGGACATGTGGAACGAATGAGTGAGGAAAGGTTGACAAAGAGGTTATATGTTTCAGAGATGGAGGAAACAAGGAGAAGCAGGAGACCAAATTGGAGGTGGAAGGTTGGAGTGAAAGGGATTTTGAGCGGTCGAGGCCTGAACATGCAGGATGGTGAAAAGGTGTGCACGGAATAGAGTGAAATGGAATGATGTGGTATACCGGGGTCGACCTGTTGTCAATGGACTGAACCAGGGCATGTGAAATGTCAGAGGCAAACCATGGTAAGGACTGTGGGGCCTGCATGTGGATAGGGAGCCGTGGTTTCAGTGCATTACACATGACAGCTAGAGACTGAGTGTGAGCGAATGTGGCCTTTTAGTCTGTTTTTTGGCGCTACCTCGCTGATGCAAGGGGTGGCGATACTATTTCCTGTGGGGCGGGTTGGCATCAGGAGTGGATGGAGGTGAGTAAGTATAAATATGTACATGTATATATGTGTATATGCATGTGTATGTATATATGTACAGGTAGTCGTCGACTTACAACTGCAATCGGTTCCAACAGACTAGTCATAAGTCGTTCTGGTCATAAGTCGACCTATTTTATAATTACCTTAGGTATATTATATAGTTTAATGGTATTATAGAAAAATTTCCAAAGTGAAAGACAAACACAGGAGGAAGTGTGTTGTGCTGGAAGCTTTGTGCGGGGTGCGGGAATGATGTGAGCGTCCCCAGCACTTAGCCTCCCAGCCTCCTGGCAGTGCCAGGACCTGGCCTGAAACTGCTGTACAGAAGTGGTCATAAACATGGTCAATCATAAGTTGCATAGGTCATAAGTCGACGATTACCTGTATATATTGGTATGTATATGTATGTAGTTTGTATATATGTGCCTGTATGTATATATGTGTGTATGTGAGTGAATGGATCTTTCTTCGTCTGTTTCCTGGCGCTACCTCGCTAACGCGGGA